>AYLM01003306.1:0-77880 GCA_001625345.1 Cairneyella variabilis
AAGATCTAAAGCTAGAGATGGAAGAAGGAAGGGGAAAAGCCCTAACTATATAGCCGGATGGCGGGTCATATGATATAGTGAGGAGTCTGGGCAAGGTTCTGAACCCGTGCCCTAACAATAATTTCACTTTATATTAATAATTAAGATATATTTTAGTAATCTTATACTTAGTAGCAGTATTATTGAGTAATTGATTTTAATGCAATTTTGAAGCTTAACTGATGTATTTTACACTCACTCTTTATAGGTCAAATTTGGAGTTATTTTAGTGGAGTTATTTAATTTTAAAGTGGATAGTGAGTTAAATATTATGCGAATTTAGAAGTATGCATTCGGTGGGACTGTGCATACGCTGACGAATACGAGCAAACCTGGCTTAAAGTTACACTGCAGTGGAGGTCTCCATCAGAGCAAACGGCCCTAGAGAATAGCAGACTTCTGCGCGACTTCTTCTGCAATTACAACTGGAATAGCGCCAATGCCTGTTCAGGAATTTGCATGACTCGAGATTGCTCACCTGAACGCTCAATTGCTTGGGCCATCTTGTTACTCTTCTCCGTTGCTTCCCGTCGTTGCCGAGTGGCAATATTTCTGCATCACCACGACACGAAGTCATCCCAGCTTATAAACACCTTTTCAGCGATTGGCCAACGAGGAATCCGATCGTCCGGCGAAATTTTTTTTCGTTGGCTTCTGAGTCTAAGTCGACGTTCAGAGCCTCATCCGTACCGGCGCCGCCCAGATGCTTGAACAGGGTCCAACGACTTCTCGTGTTTGTAGCGGACGCGGTACCAATTTTGCCGAGTTTAGCATACCCGGCTAGCCCCCATTCAACCACTAGCCATTGCTGACTTGGCACCTTTCATCCAGTCTTGTCAGTGCAGTGACGACTTGATTATCTCTCAGTACCCGCCTTCGTCATACCGTCGAGCTATAGTGGCCGATCTCCCGCTAAGAGTAAGCAGGGTAACTGCTCGAATATGGCGGAGGGCGATGCCAACGGCATCATGCTAGAGCAGCGACCTTTAATACGAGGAAGCGACGTTGAAAAACTGATTAAAAATGGAACGGCATAGGATGGAAATGCCGAGTGACATTCCAGGGCAAACGGGGAATATATAAGGAATCTTGAGAACCTTTGAGCAAGTTCTCCGTTCAACAGATCTTCAGAAAACCTTCTCACTCATAATGAAGCCAACTACCCCTCTGTACGTGTCTCTAGCTTTGGCTGCGACCAATCTTGTTCTTGGCCAAAACGCATCCCAATGTGCCGCCGGACTAGACAGCAAACTCCCCAGCATCATTCCATCGGACTTCCACTTCTCTGGAAATGTTCGGACCTATTACATCCAAGCCGAGCAGGACACTTGGGATTATGCGCCGACTGGATGGGACAATGTGAGAATCAGTTCCCTTAAACATTCACCCAGATAGTTGACTTGATTTCCAGTGGCTCGGAGTTCCATTCCATGACTCTCCAAGGGCCAACTCAGCTGGCTATACCAAATCCTCCGGATCCTTCGGCACCAAGTGGGAGAAAGCCTTGTACAGAGGCTACACCGATATCTCATTCACCCAGCGTGCGCAACAGCCCAGCTGGCAGGGAATACAAGGTCCCACCCTCAGGGCTGAAGTTGGTGACATGATCCAAATTCTCTTCGTCAACAAGCTCTCTAACAATTATGCCTCGATGCACTCCATGGGATTGGCGTATTCCAAGGAGAATGAAGGCAGTCTGTATCCCAACACAACCACCGGCAGTTCTCCTGCTCCAGCAGTTGGAGATGCAGTGCCTCCCGGAGGATGCTACGTCTATAAATGGCTCATCAATGATGGAGCTGCGCCATACCCAGGAACGCCTTCACAAATGTGGAGCTACCATTCCTTCGTCAACATGGAAGTGGATATGAACACTGGTCTCATGGGACCCACCATCGTCTATAATCATGGCGAAATGAATAGCACCATGGCTTCCCACCGCGAGTTTGTCCTCCTATACGAAGTCTTCGACGAGTCCAACAGTTTTCTTTCAGCAACTAACGCAGTGAAATACGGAAATTTGACAAACTCTCCCACTATGGCGATGCCCGTCACGCTCGAGCACAACTACTCAGGCAACATATCATTCTGGAAACCCCAACTGACCAACATGCCCACTGTCTCCCTCAATTCCACTCAGGCACCATCATTCTACACCCTCAACGGCGCTGTCCTTGCCAATCTCGCTCCTTTCGAGATGTGCACCGACGACCAGGTGATCTGGTATGTCTATGCATTCGGCGGAGCTTCGCATGTATTTCATATGCATGGGACTGGATTCAAGTACCATGGGAATAACATGGCGAGCAAGAGTCTGAATGATGGAAACATGATGACGCTCCAGATGAATGCGACGGCGACGGGTATTTGGCAAGTTATATGTCATGTTGATAATCACTTGACAGATGGTATGCAAGGGTTATATCAGGTATGGCCAAGGGGCAATGGGTGCCCGTTGCCGAAGCTGAGTGCTTGAAGACGATTGTATTACGGTTGTAGCTAGCACGGGCTGGTAGGAGGAACAGTTGGGAGCAGGTTCAGAGGAATGAGGTTCCTTGGCATCGATGCCACAACTTATAATCTTATTCATGGAGGATAAATTGAGGTCCCTTAGAGTTTCCTTGAGACAACTGTTTCTTTATCTTTCTGAGCAAGTGGAATAAAGGGGGCGAGACTCGGTAAACTTGCTCTCAAGCGAGAGGCAGGAATCAAATTTCCCCACGAATAAGAAGTTGCATGTGCTTTGCCTCATCTTTCAACCCAACAATTTCCAATCACACTTTCAGGGATCATGAGTAAGGAACACAATTGGTCACTTTCAACGATGACTGCATTGAGGAACCCGGGTATACTGGTGCGTTTACCCCGCGAAAGGAGGAAAGCATCTCCGCCATACTTTATCTTTGTTGTTGGGCGAGAAATCTCTTAATTTGAATAGATTTTGATGTGAGGAGTGAGAAGAGAGCGGCTAAAATTCAGGAAAGAAAACATCATGTCTTGAGGAATTGAGTCAGGATTTCTGGGACTATGGCGTTCAAGGCACTATGCCTCTTTCTGGGTGCTTTAACAGTTGCGCGTGCTCAGCCCTTGGCTTTCATTGATACTCAGTCTGAGCCTTCACCAAACTCAACAACAGTAGCCACATACTATTCAGTGAGTGCAGCACCTTCGACTTTCTGTCCCGTAATGCTCACAACTTCTTCAAGAGGCCAGACATATTATCACCAGGCCTCCAAGTCCACCTCATCGGGCCTCAAGTCAGTCCTGGTTACCTCTTTCTCTCCCCTACCGGTCGCTTTGGTCTCGCTGGACCACACATATATTCCACCGATGGCGTACGCTCCCTCTTCATCTCATGCCACCTCATCTTTTCCATCTCAAACAAAATTACTCACCTTCAACTAGACACTCATCTGGTCCGGCGTAGGTGTAGGCCTTGGTGGTATGGCCTCGGGCCTCCACGTCTGCTCCTATCATTCCTCAACACCTCAAAATTTGTGCTTCTTCCAAGGCCTGCAAACGGGCGAATACTCCCATGGCTATGGTGCAATCTTAGATCAACAATACCAGACAGTGAAAGTCGTGCAATCAAACGGCGGGACAGATATGCATGAGTTTCGGCTGACTGGTTCCGGTGCCACGGCCTTGGTCACGAAATACGTGACGCGTCGGCACGACGTCGATTATCTCTCCAATCCTGAGAACATACGCACCGTTATAGATGGTGTGTTCCAAGAAATCGACGTCAAGACTGGGAAAGTCCTTTTTGAGTGGCGGTCACTAGATCATGTGAAGCCTGAGAATTTGGATCGATCAGCGACGTCTGTGACGGGTGAAAGATTGCCGTACGATTATTTCCATATTAATAGTGTGGACAAGAATAAGGAGGGCGATTATCTGGTTAATGCCAGGCACACGAGTTGTGTTTATAAGGTGTCTGGGAAGGATGGAAGAATCAAGTGGAGGTTAGGCAGTGGGTCGGAGAGTTATTTTAGGATGGAGGATTTTAAGATCTGGGGACAGCATCAGGCGAGGTGGGTTGAGGTAAGTAAAATTCCTCTTTCAAGGAGCTGGTGCTGAAGCTGGACAGGAAAATGTAACACATACCATTCTCTCCCTCTTCGACAACGGCAACGACGGCCTCGCAACAAAATCTCCCGTCTCCTCTGGCAAAATCATCATCATCGACCACACTACCCGACAAGCCATTTTACAGACCCAATACCTACTACCTTTAGCAAACCTCAGTTCCCGAAGCCAAGGCTCAATGCAAATACTGCCAAATAATAACGTGCTCGTAGGCTGGGGCTCCGAGTCGCACGTGAGTGAGTACCTTGAAGATGGGGCTCTAATCTTCCACGCCTCGCTTTCAGGCGGCAGAACCAGCTATCGCGCATTCAAAGCCCCTTGGGTAGGAAATCCACTTGACCCGCCAGACCTGTGGACTTTTGCGAGGACAAAGGATAGCCAGACTGTGTTTTACGTGAGTTGGAATGGAGCGACGGAGGATTGGGGATGGAATTTCTATGTTGGGATAGGAGATGAGAGAGAAGAGGATTTCGTCTTGGCTGGGAGAAAAGTAAAAGATGGATTCGAGACGAACTTTACTGTTTCTGAGTTCTATAGAAGAACTTTCGCAGAGGCTATTGCGAAGGACGGGACCAGTTTGAGGAATTCGAGTGTTGTGGAAACATGGGTACCTGGCCCAAAGTTGAGTGTGATGTGTGATGAATGGAAGTGTCCTGAAGAGAAAAAAGTCACAAGCAATGGAACGGAAGGAGAACGAACGCATACAGCGAAGGAATGGAAGGAATTGACAGCCGAACTCGAGAAGCTCAAATCTCTGCTGGCCCCGGCCACCGTAGGGTCGTGGCTTTCACAGCTTATGGTTGTTTTGGGAATTTTGGGTGGCTTGACGAGTGTGGTGGTTTGGACTGGAGCTTTCACTTCGAAACCTTAGGATGAGAGCACGGATATTTTTCCGCCCTCACTTGACGTGTAGGGCCGCGTCCACGCCAAAAATTCGGGTACATTGTCCGGCAATCAAAACATATGCTGAGTTCAAATAGCAGAGGATTCCGTTAAATCCTATTCCGTTGAAGAAGCTACACCGTTAAAACAAAGTCAGCAGCATCTTGGTCGCGGAAAAGAACCCCCTGAGTACGCATTCGCTTATCCGTCTGCTAAGCGAGTACGATTTATGTCCCGGCCGGGCGAATAGAACACCCGAGATCACGAGTATCGCTATAGGCTAGACGTTGTATGACAGTGAAGTAAGGCGAGGGGCATATATAATGAGACTGAACACTTGGCATACCAGCTTTGAAAAGATCATCTTGTATCATAGCTCGCTGTCCAATACCAGCCTCAATCCATCATCAAAGCTGGTTCCTTTCTGAGCAGTCGCTTGGCCCGATACACCAAATCCAGCCTCAAAGCTAAAATGATGCCTTCAAATAATGACCTTTCTGTCCTTATTACCGGCGGCTCTGGCTTTATTGGCGCGTACTGCCTCCTGTAGTTGCTGCAGCAAGGTTACACGGTCAGAACAACAGCCCGCTCCCTAAAGGAGAGCCTCGTCTTCGACATGTTATCCTCTGGCGGCGCATCTCTCGAAGATCTCTCACGTGTCACCATCTTCGAGGCCGATCTTCTCAAAGAAGACGGCTGGGCCGAAGCCGTGGAAGGTGCTACCTATGTCCTGCACGTTGCCAGCCCCATGGCAGCCATCCCACCAAAAAGGAAGACCACCTGATTATTGCAGCTTGCGATGGCACCTTACGCGTCTTGCGCGCCGCACGAGATGCAAAGATTGTGAAACGCGTGGTTGTCACATCCTCTTTCGGCGCTATCGGGTACGGCCATCGCAACTTCACTAGGCCTTTCACCGAGGAAGATTTGTCGGACCCTAACTCTCCAAAAATAAATGCGCACCTCAAGTCTAAGATACTTGCCGAGCGAGCAGCCTGGGATTTCATCGCTGAGGAGCAGAAGAAAGGCAGCACACTTGAGATGGCGATCGTTTGTCCCACATAGGTCATGGGCCCCGTTCTCGGAGCAGACTTCACGATTTCCATTATTCTGGTGCAGTGCTGGCTGAGTTGAGATGCGCCGGGTTTGGTGAATATCAGCTTTCCCCTCGCGGACGTGCGTGATGTCGCGAGTCTGCATCTGCTCGCTATGAGCCATGAAAGGCTGCTGGGCAGCGATTTATCGCTACTGTGGATGGTGGATCTACTTCTGCGCCGGAAAGGGCTGTCATAATACGGGAGAGGATGGGAGACGAGGCAAGTAAAGTCCCTCGACGCGTATTATCAGATTTCGCAGTTCGGCTCGTGGGCCTCTGGGACAGTCAAGCTTTGACGATATTTCTGGAGTTAGGACCAAGGAAGCAGACCAGTGGGAAAAAGGCGCAAGAATTGTGAAGTTGGAATCCAAGAAGTAGAGAGGAGATTGTGGTTGATACATATAATAGTCTGATTGAGAAAGGGGTAGTCAAGGTCTGAAATTCGATGTAGCGGCGAGCTTGCGTGAGGTCAACGCTAATAACTATGCAAGAACCAGGTGAATGTGCTAGATAAATAGCACTAGATCAAAATATATCCCATACGAAGCGTGCTAATGATATAAATCATACATGCACCTGTCGAGATGTAGACATGACCGCGATATTCACGTGAGAGTCACGTGGACGCTCTCTATCCAAATTGGAATCCGACATCCCAATTAGGAAATTTTGAACTTCAAAACACCTAGCAGAGTGGGCCGCCAGCATGCTCAAACAACTCACTGCCGCTTAAATATCCTTGAAACGAATGCGGACTATCAAGAACAACTCGTTCTCGACCACTAGAACACAAACTGCGGACAAATCATTGACTTCGAAAGGTCGAGCATCCCCATTCGGCAGGTCGTCGAATGGCCGAGGAAGGTACACTCCGAGATCGATGCATTGGAACGTGGGTTGTGCATCTGATTTTATCCGGGAGTTGCTTCCTTCTGCCAAAGAGTCTCTTCGAAATTGACAAATGCAGGCATGGGCGTGTTGGCATATCCATCTCATTTCCACCCCGGAGGGTGAATTTTCCTTTTCATTTTGCTTCTCTGCATGGAAGTTTCCTCCAACTGCAGTAACCTTAGTACGAGTAACTGCCAAGGCTCTGCTATCACGAGCTCAACGTCGCGGAGGCTTTCGATTTGTGGCGCTGGGCGAGAACTGGTGATGCAGGACAGTTCGATTCTTTTCAGAGTTTTCTCCTTCTTACTTAAGAATTTGATGGCATTCTTAGTATTCGATTGAATTACATAGCTTTTTTATGTATGCACTTTTCATGCGGGCACGACAAGCTCCCGCTATCAAACCCCTTGACAGGATCTCCTATCAGGGCCCGCAACCAGTGAGCAGCTCCAATTAAAGCCCGAAATCGCTTATCTTCGCGCAAGGTTTTTTCGTACAGGGTGTGACAAACACGACTGGTAGTGAAGGAAACCATCCTTTTATCTTTCTTTTGCAGCGATGCATGATGGTGTCACCACTCACCAGACTGCCCTTCTAGAGCTGTGTCAGATCTGCGAATAATAAAAATTAAGACTAAGACATCATAGATATCTTATGCAAACCCTAGGATGACAGCCCATGCCAGTGCCTGGTCCTGGTCCCTCTTGGTATTCTGGAACTGCTTATCGGCATGGCGATGTGGGAGGGAGGAATTGTCTCTCGGGATAAGAAAGCTGTTTTCCCAGACCCAATTTGTGTCCCATGGCACTGTTGATGGTCCCTTCTTCGACGTCAAGGAGCTAGACATCGGATTGCCAAGTCACACGAGTAATTGGCAAATACGCCGAGCGCGGACTGAGA
The DNA here is from genome assembly GCA_001625345.1 of Cairneyella variabilis. NCBI lineage: Eukaryota > Fungi > Ascomycota > Leotiomycetes > Helotiales > Cairneyella > Cairneyella variabilis. The sequence continues at coordinate 7,898 of AYLM01003306.1, forward strand.
AGAAGGCACGATGCTTTCCCAACCAAGCTACCCCGAAGATGGTGTCCCAGAAAGCACCCAAGGCTCCGTTACGCACGAAGACAAGCTCAAGAAGGCGAGAATAGTCATGGGTATGGAAGAGGGAAGTACGCACACCATCAACGCCGACGACCAGTTATTGGCAACTTTGGGATACCGAGCGGAATTGAAGCGCGAGTTTTCCTATCTGACGGTATTCGGGCAAAGTTTTGGAGCTATGGGCATTGCGCCAGCAATCGCTGAATCGATCATCTTTTCTCTTGGAAGTGCTGGAGCTCCGGGAATGGTCTGGACATACCTGGTCGGATGTATACTGCTGATTCCTGTGGCCTTGAGCTTGGGAGAACTCGGAAGCAGCATGCCTACTGCTGGTGGTTTGTACTATGTATGCTGCTCAATTGGTTGTGTTGAATCTTAGCTGACAACCTGGACAGTGGGTTGCACGCCTTACTCCTGAAAAATATAGAGCATTCATGTGCTGGCTTGCGTAAGTCCCGTTGCCACCCTCTCTCACGTCTCGGACTAACAAATCTGAACAGAGGATATATGAACGTGCTTGGCTATATCTCTATCTATGCCTCCACTATCTACGCGGCGACGCTTATTCTAGGAGCAACCGTCTCAATCGGCTTTACTGACTTCGTAGCCACCAAATATCAGAACTACGGAATATTCGCAGCAACCACCTTCCTTACCTTCGGCATGACATGCGTGCCCACTGCCGTGTTGAACAGGCTCAACATGTCCTATATCTTCCTTCAATTCGCCATGCTGCTAGCTCTCATCATTGCATTGGCTGTTGGCACTCCATCCGAGCTCAAGAACACCGCTTCATTCGTGTTCTCTGATTTCGAGAATACCGGATACTGGACCAACAACGGATGGGCATTTATGCTGAGCTTCTTGACTCCCGTGTGGGTCGTCTCTGGTTTCGAGTCTAGCGCTACGATCGCAGAGGAGGCAAGCAACGCAGCCAAGGCTGTCCCATTCGCCATGCTGTCTTCGCTCCTTACTGCCACCGTCACCGGCTGGGCAGTCATCATCACCATCGCATTCTGCATGGGCACCGATGTCATTGGTATCGTGACGACCCCTCTCGGCCAGCCTCTGGCTCAAATTGCGTTCAACAGCTTGGGCCAGAACGGCGGTATCGCGTTCCTGGTTTTCTTGTGGTTCAGTTCTATTTGCAATTGCTCGATTTTGATGGTTGCTGCGTCAAGAGAGGCTTTTGCTTTTGCTAGAGGTATGTCCGATCCACCTCCTGCTCCCTGATCACTTAAAGGTCTGGTGCTAATTCAATCGTGTTCAGATCACGGCCTCCCAGGCTCCTCCTTTATCCGCGTCCTCTCCAGCAACAAAACTCCTGCCCGCGCCGTCGCCTTCGTAGCTGTCTGCACCCTCGCCGAAGGTCTCCTCATGCTCATCAACTCCATCGCCATCAACTCGATCTTCAACCTCGCCATCATGGGTCTCTACTTCGCATACTGCATGCCTCTCATATCGCGCCTTATTTTCCGCCACTTCACTCCTGGTGTGTGGTATATGGGTGACACCCTCTCGTACATTTCCGCTCTGTACTCTGTTGCGTGGATGACATTCATCTTCATCCTGCTTCTGTTCCCCAGTTATCCGGACCCAACACCGCAAGAGATGAACTATGCCATCGTGGTGCTGGGTTTCGTGTTGATTTTCTGTGTGGTGTACTATTTTATCCCTGGGTTTGGAGGAAAAACGTTCTTCAAGGGCCCTGTACGGACTATCGATGAAGTATTGAATGAGAATCCTGAGGTCAGCGAGGCAGTTGAGCAGAAGATTGTACAAGAGCGCGAGGCAGATGCCGCAGGAACGGATTCGGAGAGCTTAGAGAAGGAGACTTAGATGTGCATTTTTGGCTGAGTAGATACATAGACCTGGGTAGATGGACAAAAGGTCGTTAGATTTTGAGATGTTCGAATACACAAAATATGTTATGATACAGAGATAGATACATGGAGCCTTTGGGCAGCGATCTAAGGTTTGAGGCTAATATACCACGTTCCTGTTTTTGTCAGTCGACGTTCGTTGGATCGGTCTTGACCTGCCCCTGAGTCGCAGAGAGTCGCTTATTATTGGCTTTTAATGATTGCTCGATGTGCGATTCGCATAGTTTAGTGGATTGCGATTATTGTCAGAGGTGCGAATCGCACATTCAACCACGGTCGAATCAGAAGTATTCAAAATTCGGAAGTGCTCATACGGAGCTTACCCAAACTACCAAGATGACCGGGTATTGCATTTGTTGAGTCTCGTCGTGCTCCAATATGGAGGCAGATAGCGTGAGCCCTTACCGCGATCTCAGCCCCTATGTTGCATTCTCTTTAGCGAGACGAAGTATTCTCCTTGAGGGAGGGTGGCGAATGGTTACCGCTAGCCAGACTCTATTGCAGCCCAAGGCTCTTTTGTGAGGGGTAACTCAGCCTCCATCAGCTCCCATTTCCTTATAGTTTGTGTTGCCCACTCTTATTTGAAGGGTAAGGCCTAGTTCACGAAGAGTTGAAGCTATTAATATTCATACTTCCTCGACACCCGTGTCAGTGCCTCTGCACTCAACTAGTCCCACAATTTTTGAGCGCCTTCTGTGTGCTATGTCAGAATGCTCATCAAACTCTCGCGTCCCTTTCAGCCGCCAGCCTTGTCTATATACAAGTACTCGCCGATCCCACAACATACTACTGGCCTGATGGCTCAGCAACTAACTTCGCAAACGACGGCATGATTCCATGCCTTATAAACAGCACATCAAGTCCGTGCTGCGGATACAATGACGCTTGCACTACAAAAGGATGGTGTCTTGGCTCTACGGGGTATCCATATCGAGGCGCATGTACAGTACAGACCAGAGCTGGAACTCTGATAACTGTCAATCGATATGCCATGGTAAATCATTCTAGCTAGTATTCACCTGGAGAAATATTAAGCACGCATACAGGACTATCTAGCGCCTCGATGTTTCTGGTTCCTTGTGCGGACGGCGCCTATACGTCGACATGGTGCTGCAACCTTGGTTTCGAGTCTTGCTGCAAGAACAATTTCACTTATAATGGAGGATTCACGGGAATAGCATATGTTCCTGGTGGATTGTTTGCGAATGCTGTAGTGTCCTCTTCAGTAGTGTCTTCAGCGCCACCGAGCCCTACAAGCAGCGGAACTGGCTGTCCTGCGCCAGGCACGAATTCGAACGTTCTTAGGCTAGCTGTGGGTATCCCACTAGGAGCTGCCGTTGTTGTAATCGTGGGGATTTTGATTTGTTGGGCGAGAGGTGAGATGTGGTTCTTCTGCTACTCGATGCGTTCACCCAAAGAGGGAAAAACACTCCAGCTAATGCCGATCCACAGAAACATATTACAGCGCCAACATATCAACCACAACGTCCAAGCGAATTATCACCGGATGCTATTTACGGAGAGCCAGCTACCGCAATGAGTTACCGACAGAGAGTTGAAATGCCGGAGGCACGGGATGAGGGATGACACATGAAAAAACTGAAGGGCTATTTCTAGGAGGAGTTCAGCATCAACGTCTCAGTGAAATTCCTCGGTCAAAGCTATTCAGCAGGGATTGTTTGTGACGACTCCAAAAAGCTTGCGAGAGTTGAATTACCTACCTACGCTTCAAACAACACAATCTTTCCTTGCTCGAGCCAATGCTCTCATCATACTTCACGAATTATTTCATCCGTCCAGCGTTCCATCTTGACATACAGATCCTGAAGTAAATATGCAATCTCGCCGTCCACGTTTACATACAATCGAAACAGTGAGAGTGATATTGCATACTATTGCACAAAGCCTTTCAATTCCTACAAGCATAAGAGTATTCTTGAAGTTCCTTCGGTCCACAATCTAGGTACTAGTAGCTAAAATATGTCAATAACAAAATATTTCCTGTCATTCTCGTAGGCGATTTCAACACATTTGTCGTCTTTTGCTTGATACTGGGGTTGCTCAGACGCTGTTCGGAAGTTAGACCAGTCTTCGGACTCGATTAAATCTTCCAATCGAAAATTGCCAACTCTCTTGTATTGGCCGTGAGCCTCATTCTTTGGCTCAAGGATTAAGCCCACATAATCTCTAATCAACATGAAGTGAAACCTCCCACTGAGAGCAATTCCATAATCCGAATAAATGGCAGCCGATAAAGGGCCCCGCTGACTCCCATGAGTTTGTGTATTTGTCGTGTTACCTGCCTCCGAGAGCTCGAAAAGATGAGTAGATACAATCTCGTGTCTTAATAGTGGGTTAATCTTGACAGGTATAAGTAATTGCAACTCAGACACAATCTGCCACCAGAAATGTCGCCGAAGGGGTCCTGGCCCACTGGGGTCGTCTCGACCTCTAGGACTTTGATCATGGCTGCCTGGAAAACTTCACTCCCAAAATTTGGGATAAAGACTTCATCGTTTGATGATGCCCAAGACCAAGAAGGCGCTTAAAAGGAAGGTATGGACGGTGCTGAATCCTTTCTGTTTCCAGATTGATCTGCCGCGACGTACCAACCAAGCTGCGTTTCAAGACCTTATCTCCATAATCCAGCAACATAAGTATCCTTGGTTTGGAGCTGAAGTATTCTAGCGAGACCTGCAATGGCGACCAGCTTTGCACTGGCATAGGTCAAATACATCTCGAATACTGTTTGACAATCCAAGGCCACATTGCCTTATTTCGTAGTTTCTTGTGCAGTATTACTGAATCTGACTGTAGCAGCTCCCATGGAATGAAGGTATGAAATGTTTCACGGGCAGTGGTGTCATAGTACTCCCAGAATATCTGCGTCGGTGTGAAATGTACTGTACGAGGAGGTAAAAGGCGTTCCTGAAGGACCCATCCGCGACGCATTAAAGGCATTTAATCCAGGTACCAGTAGAAACAAGGTCCAACACACTCGTAGACTCTTTCCTTACCAGAGGAGTTGCCAAACTCGATGTTGCCGGCTCGGACCCAGCCATCCGGATTCTGTTAGAGCACGGTGCCGCAGTGAACAGGAAGTCCGAGGAAGGCCAAACTGCACTAGGATTCGCCTTGGATGATATGCATCTGATTCGCGAGGATCAGATCCTACCCGTTATCAGAGCCTTGCTTGAAGCTGGTGCCAATAAGGCTATTGATCGACGTTGGTCTGGTCAAGTGGTAAAGCTACCCCGTGAGCATGATCTGGATGCCCAAGCAAAAGACCTTGTTGCGAATTGGCCGACCGAATTCCTGCAGAGTACCACCAACTCCAGTGCAGATGCAGCGACATCAGATTCACTTTCTGTTCCTCCCACGAACGTCAGACCGCTATTAGAGACAGTACAGGAGGATCAAGTCTCCAACTCCACTTCATCGAGTCTTGCGACTGAGGACAAAGATGAGTCCATGTTGACGCTGGAAGAGCGAGTATTTCAAGCAGTGCGACGCCGCCGGGCAAAGTCCCACGTTAGACGGGTACAATATCAGTCTATGAGTTCACAAACGCCGCGGCATGACAGCTTCCGGAAGAGGTCTACGCATACTTTGAATGAATACATTGTATTCGAACGTGTGATGGATATTGACTGATCTAACTTATGGCCCCATTTGACAGAGGGGAATTGTGGAACAGTGGTATGTGAGTATCTACATCGATTAATGAGATCATAGACCTTTAATAAATTCTTCTTTTTCGCCAATAAGGTCAAATTACAACTCAGTATGTGTCGGCTCTTTCGGGTTAACCTTTCCTTGCACAATATCCAGAACGAAGTTATCAACACTTTCCGGTGTGATGTCTCTCCTCTGATCAAAAGGAAATCTTTGACCATACATAGGGTTGAACAAAGCCATTGCCGGGGCGTTTTGAGCTTCCAGTCCCACAGCTGGGAGCATATGCGCATACTCTACAGCGTCTACCGTGGCGAAATTGAGGTATTCTTTGTACTTCTTTGCGACTGGCTTCAATGTTGTCTGGAAATACAAGCGTTGAGCCTCGGTGCTGGCAAAGATGTATACTATGGACTTGCCGCCCTGTTCTGTGATTAGCTCCAAGCTCAATCATTTTCTCAGATGCTATGCAAGATAGAGTGCAATTACATACCTTCATATAACCCTCTTCAGTCTTCCTCGTAAATTCCCCAATCAACGGCTTAGTAGTCTCTTCTATCCACTTCTCCATCTCATCAAATCCTTTCTCTCCCTCCAGAACCTGCCTCTCGCCATCCTCAGCCTTGTGGCATACAATGCTTGGCACCCTCATACCGTCTGACTGTGCAAGGTTCCGATCTGACACGATTCCGAAGGAGAATTTGTCATGATGTCGGAATGCGAGCTCTTCAAAAGTGGACTTGAGATGATCCGAAGTTTCGTGCCCAGGTGGGACATATGCAATCAACACAGCTTCATCGGCATTCCGGAAATCGGTGATGTTCTCTCGGCCTAAGATTGAAATTGCTGGGAGAGCTGCTCGGTGCAGGTAGGACATAATTCTGAGCATTCACAAATCAGCTCTGATATACTATGACGATTCTTGTGTACAACATCCGTGGGAGACTCACGATGTAGCCTTTCTTGGGCCCTTATAACGACTCACTTCTTCTTTTCCGTGAAATAGTCTGATTGCCGGATACGACGCTACTGCGTAGTCTGCACAGAGATCAGGTTCGGCTGCGCAGTCGACGCTGAGAAGAACACCTTGTGTCTGTGAAACTGTCGAGAGCCATTCTGGTTCGAGAGCTTTGGTGGATTCTCTAGAAGAAAATTCAGTCAATCATGCCAAATTAGGTGACGAGTCGTGACGTACGTCCAAGGCTAAATATGAAAAAAGCCAACATCAGCACGGGTTATCACCGGAGGGAATTGTACAGTTCTCATACCGCAACAACTTCTCTTGGTCAGCTTCAACCCTCTGCTAATATGGACTCCTCATACTTACAAGCTACTAAAGAAAAATCCTTCTCACTGATGGTGGATTCAAATTGTGCTTTAGAGACATGATCCCATCCCAACGTTGACCTTGATGCCAAGAGATCCAAAAGAAGAACAAGAAGATGTTTGGGCAACACCATTTTCAGGTTTGTTAACAAATGCAGTAGAGAACAATTTGAGGTTCTGAGGTGGGAATTGCCCGTATCGCGAGGTCCGAGTTTCAAGTGTCTGTCGACTGAAAAATTCTCAAAACCAAGGTTTTTTGCTATGGAGCTTCCCTCAAGCGAAATAAAGATTGAAAAGGACTCTGATCTCGAACAGAAGAGAATAATATAATCTAAGCTTTTCAAAATCGATTATCAGATCGAATAAAACCCCGCCATGCCGTCGCTAATGCCTCCTGCCCCTGAAGTCATCCCACAAGGGGCCTCGGCTGCATCCGAAACGTGTGATCGGCATGCACCAGACAAGCATAAATCATGGGGAAGCCTCCTGTCAAACCTTAAGCTGCGACAGCTCTGCCTCAGAGCACCGGAAATGCATTCTGCCTCAATAAGGTTCTGTCTCAAAAGCTTGGCGTGGCTGGCCTGCGATGACCTGATTGCTGGAATCATTATGCCTTGAGTCGGACGATGGATTTCGGATGCCAAGACTCCCTCAGGTTAGCGCTGAGGATGAGGCAGAGGTCTGTGAGTAGATCATGAGATGATCTGATTTGATCTGATTTGATGGTGCGAGTAAGTAAGGAGGTGTGTGATGGGACGAGAACGGAACGAGCACGGAACGAGCAAATACGAGCTCGCCAAAGCTCCAAGTGCCAGGTAGATGAGCTTCCAAAGAAGCTGACCCATTTCAATTGCATTTTTGTTTTCATGCAATCAAGTATCTCATCCAAAATCTCATAATGGCGCTTCATATCCCATTCTCCAGTATTATCCTCTTCACAATATTTCTGGTGGCTAGTGCAAACAGCAGCTTCAGAACGTCCCAGCAAGCATTGATACAGCAAGATGGCGCTTGCGAACATCCTCCATATCAGGTTCACATCTTCTCAAAATCGCCACTGGTCATGTATATATCGAATTTCCTGACCGAAGAAGAACGAAACCACTTGCAAGATATTACGTACAAATTCCCCTGCTCACTCTCTCGGCAAATCTAACTCTCTCATAGGAAAGGCACCTTCACCTCCTCAGCTGTTGCTGACTCCTCTGGAACCCAAGGACTGCGTAACACCAGAACCTCAAAGTCTACCAGCGTCCGACGTGACCCCATTGTTCACTGCATCGAATCTCGGGCACTCCTCTTCCAAGGTTTCGACACTCCTCGCACACATCTCGAGCCGCTCCAACTGGTCCACTACGGCAACAGCGAGACCTACCGCCTCCACACCGACTGGTTCACCAATCCTTCGCTTGCTACACCTCAATATGGCGGCAATCGTCTTTCCTCGTTCTTCGTATACGTATCAGCCAGTAATTTGACGGGAGGTGGAACGAACTTCCCGGTCCTTAATGCGCCATATGACGAGCGGTGGTGCGAGTTCGTGGACTGTGACGAGCCGTACGAGAACGGAGTAACCTTCAAACCTGTTCCTGGGAACGCTGTGTTTTGGATGAATGTGAGAGATGACGGTAATGGAGATGAAAGGACGATACATGCGGGACTGCCCGTGACGAGTGGCGAGAAATTGGGGATGAATATTTGGACAAGACAGGGACCGCTGGATCCGAAGTATAGGGGAGACGATGAGGATCAAAAAGACTGAGAGGCCTTGAGGTCGAATTAAAGAATTGAAAAGTATTTTGGGATTCTTGAGAATCGATGCTTCTTCAAACTCAAGTTCATCCCAAAGTCTCCCTCCTAGGCCAAGGCCAGAACCCCTGGCCCTCATCTTCTGGTTCTTGTCTTTTCCGCACACTCCTCAAGGTCGGAACCTTCATGAAGGGGCCCATTCCGTTGACTACCCTCAAAACAATAAAAGCCAACATCTCCCTCCTTGTCGCATCTCTGACGATGAACATCTTAGAGTCCCATTGCTGTTCTGGGTCTTCCTTGAGAAAATCCATGCCAATTCTCTCCCTTCCCAAGGTGCTCACGTGCTCAAGATTCTTCAGACTCTCTCTCCAATCTTCCACCAAATCATACAGCAATCCCGCTCTTAGACCCTCTGACACATCGAGATTTTTTGATATTCCAGAGGTTCGAGGAAAGCTTCTATCGCTACGGTGAGACTTACCAATATCCATCTTCTCACAGAGAGGTTGAACAATAGCATATCTCTCCACGACCATTTTGCCCTGTTTCCCCTCACCCTGAGGCAAAGTCCAAGCTACGGGTCTCTTGGTCCAGGGTAGGTCATAAATCGTGCATCTCCACGAAATGCAGGGTCACCTGGCGGCGGAGTAGCACCGGGCAGCGGAAATGGGGAAAGCGCATTGTATGCCGGCGTCTTCGGCGTGCTGAATGTGTATACCTCTTCCGATGCGGGCCGAAGCCATAATGCGACTTCGAGATCCGAATCGGGATGTGAGATCACGGCATTCCAGGTTCGGCAGACTTTTGTCGCTGATCGGATGAGGGTGCATAGGTCCGGGTGGGTGAGTATCATGTTGGCGAGCTCGGGCGTTGCGAGGACTCGCTGTGCTGCTGAGAGTGAGGGTGTGACCGAGGCTGAGAAACTTGACTCGGGATTAGCCTTCGATGGAGCCGATGGCATGACTTCATGATTCATGAGGCCATTTTGAGATGTCATTGTGATTTGTGATAGGACCTGAATACCAAGAAGGCTGAGAATCTTGGATATGTCGTCTGAATTAAGATCCAAACAGTGGTACCTGGAGAAGCGGACACTCCGACCTCGACCCACTTCCAATTCTGTCAACCAAGACTGAGCTTCGAGTCAGTGATACTGCAAAGAATACTGACGCTAAATGGTTTGGCCTCGAGAAAAAAATGCTGATGAGTGCGTGTTACAAACTTTCATTGAGGAATAGGAATGCGAAGATGAGATGTCAGATCGGGAGGAAGTTGCACGGAAGGTCACGCACGTGTGGACGCCCTTCTCAAGGCTGTCTATTTTCTATCACCCCCTCAAGCATCACCTCAATCAACTGCACTCCACTTCCAGGAGGCTTTCTAAATGCTTTAACCACCAATCTCTCATCTGCCTCCTTGAACAGCGCAATCCAATCCCCCTTTCTTCTCTCCTTCGCATTCAGAGCAGCCATCATCTGCAAATCCAAGCTCGTGTTGATTTTTAGCACATAATTCGGTACTTCCCCAAGCTCGGGCACCACTCCATCCATGACTATAATTCGGCTGCCTTTCTTCATCGCTGGTATGATGTTTGTGATGATCTTCACGCAGTGGAAATCAGACCTGCAAGTGTTGGTTGTCAGTGACTTTCTGGATCAGGCTTCGCAGAAGCTAAGAACTGTAGCTCACCAGTCGTGCAAAACACGCTTGAGGAAATAAACATCTGCTTCGACAGTTTGTGGGGTGAAAAAGTCGTGCGCCATGAACTTAACTCGGGACTTCAGCTCTTCGGGTACGTTCTTGTTGAACTGCGGTTCAAGAGCAGCAAAGTCTTGGTCAATGACAGTCAGATTCGGGTGCTTAGAAGCCAACTCGATGGAAACATGACCAACTGAACCGCCCATCTAATGTCGTTAGTTGGAGATATTGCAGGGTTTGGAGGTGGAGGACTTGCGTCAACCACGGTAGCCTTTCCCAGTCCGTCCCAATCAAATCCGCCATGAACATGAGTTCCAGCGTGAGGCCCGCCTCCCATCATACCCTTCATCGCATTTCCGAATCGCCTTGTACGCCATCCCTTCGTTCGATCTGCCTTATCAACCTTTCCCTCCAAGACCTCAGCCGGTGGTTCGCCCTCGCCATCTGCATGAAAGAAATCGAAGAAATTTGGATACTTCCCATCAACTCCGTATGCTAGCATCATCGCGGAGGTCGATGGGTCACTTGCCTCACCCCATTTATCAATGGTCTCCTTGAGTTTAACGGCACTAAGTACTGTTTCCTCGAGGTTATGCTCAACCCAGGCATAGAGTGGCCAGAACCGCACGATTTCAGCTGATGTGCAAGTATGCGCGACGGTATCAGGCGTCGGGGCCCAGAAAACATGCATTGCCATGGAGTGGCGCAGAATTCTACGAAGGCGTGATTCTGGGACCTTCGACTTGGCAGCGAGGTCAGAGTATGTGATTGAGCCATCGAGTGGAACGATGTCAAAGATGTTCCAGCTGCTGAGAGCATCGAGGACGAATTGATCCCATTTGAGCTTTGTGCACATTAGTCCTTCTTCATAGGAGCAGTAGTGAAGGGACTTACTGTCAATGGTTGATATGACAAGTAATCGCGAGGCCCCATTGCCAAATGGAGCAGATCTGTTGCTGCCTCGATCAATGCCATGCGAGATACTTCAATCTCTGGCACTCCAAAGTTATACGTCCGCAGTCCATCAATAGCGAAGGATGGCTTTGCTTGCCCGTTCTTTTCCAAGATATTGTCAACCTCAGAGACTTTTGCAGTAATGGTAGCTGCAAGCTCCTTGAGAGATGGGCTTTCTGGATTCATGGTGCTAGTATGAGGAATGATTTTATCTGCAAGACAGCTTGACTGTAAGTCTGGTCGAGGAGCAGCCGGAGCTATCTTTATTTCTAGGGACAATGTTCTCTAAACTATTTCAACCTGTTTAGCAAAGTGGTTTGTGAACGTGCTGCAGGGCTGCAGCAGTAAGGTATCAATGGGTTGGTACTTTATAATCTTCGACCACTGACTGTGAAACAATACGCGAGTTGCCCATTGATCCCAATGAAATTCTGATGGACGGGTTAGCGGGGTATTGAGGCGGGTTGACAAGGGGTTCTATACGATATCCTGTCCTTCATTCGCTGGAACAATACACCCGTACACAAAATTTACCAAATGGACTGCTGACGCTGAGTTGCAGAGATCGGATAAAGTGCGGAAGCTACATAGGACAACTTGAACGTAAAAAGGACAACAGGTATCCTCCTGACTGGAAACGCCGAAGGCATTAATATACACCGGAGCGGGAGGCAGGTTTTCGGAAATTCGTACAGTTATTAATTTGTTCTCAAGCGCGCTGCTAAAGCAGTTGTAGATGCAGGTCGGCCATGACAGTAATCGTGTTGATAGGTTCAGAGCTGCGAAAGCGAAGCCAGCAGTATTCCGAGCTTGGTACACCATCAGGGTTGAAATAATTGATTATGAAGCATCCAAAAGCTATGCAGAAATGATGACAGATGTAAATGGAAGTCAAAATGTGCTCATTTAAGTCTGATACAAAGGAATGGGTTCTCCTTTAGGTCTTCTTCTCGGCACCTTCGACCGATTCCTGGACCTCATACACTTGTGGGGTACCGGGAGAGCTGATCTCAAGCTTCATCTTGCGCTTGTTTAATTCCTCAAACATACCCCAGTCTCCGATCTGCTCATCAAAGAATTGATCCAGATCCAGACCCTTCATCTCGCCCTCCTCTGTGACTCTCAAGTGCATGCCAGGAATGAACTTCAGAATATACAGTAGAGCACATGACACGGGGAATGAGTATGCGGAGATGGCCGTGATCTCGGCGAATTGCTTGCCGACCTGGATCCCGTTTCCATCAATCTCGCCTGGAGCGGATGTTGCCACATCCAGCGTGCTGACTGTATCTCACTTAGTAATTAGCCCAAATAGGAAATGAAGATTGACTTACTGGGCAGAGGCGAAGATCCCTGTCAGAAAACTGCCCACCATACCACCAACCCTATGAAGATTGAAAACATCCATGCCTTCATCGATGTGTAGCCAGTCGTTCAGGCTCTGGAGAAGAGCACAGACAACAGCAGTGATGAATCCGATGACAGCGGCCATCCAGACACTAATGTAACCAGCGGCTGGAGTAATGCCTACGAGTTCGACGATGGCACCTTCGCATGCACCAACAACACTGAATTTCCTGCCGTGCTTGAAGTAGTCGACGAGAACCCAGCCAATCATTCCGGTGCTAGCTGCAGTGTTGGTGTTGAATGCTGCACGCGTGATTCTGACTGTCGCGTTGAGAGCACTACCGCCGTTGAAGCCGAACCATCCAAACCAGATCATCACAGTCCCGAGAAAGACCAGGGTAATATTGTGATGCCTGCCGTGAGCCTTGTCTCCAGCGTGCTTGCGCTTGCCCAGGACGAGGGCGTATGCAAGGGCGGGCCACCCAAAAGAGATATGACCTAGTCCACCACCGGCAAAATCAAGAGAAGGAAGCTATCGTTGTGTCAGTTGAGGACCCATTGGTGAGGAAATTTGAGCGCACGTTGTAAAGCCATCCACTTGAATTCCAAGTCCAGCAGGCAATGGGACAGTATACGATGGTTGCCCACAAGAGTCCGAATACCAAGGATGGAACGATGTGACCTCTCTCGAAAGCGCCACCGACCACCATTTGGACAGTGCAAGCACTGAATCTACTGTTAGTTCTTTGACTACATGTATAATAGAGTTAGCGTACCAGAAGAGAAATTGATACAAGCAGAAGATGATCTCAGTAATGACCGCACTTCCTGGAGAAGGAGCAGCCATCATATTCTTCATACCGAAGTTGGCCACGTCGCCAGTAAAGACCCAGCGGTTCTCGAGTACGCCAAATTGTATCCCCAGAACATCCATTGAAAAGTCGTCACTGCAGCACCATCAGACTCTGGAAAAGAAGTGCCAAAGCGGACTTGCGGCGAGCGAGACCGCCATGGAGTAGTCCAATTCTTGGGGTAATCAGCCAGACGATAAATCCACAGAAAACGAGATAGGTGTAGTGGTATTCGAAGCCGACATATTGGGCGTTGGCATCAACCAGGAGAGAATCTCCACCTTTCGGCTCAGAAGTGTTGACACGGGCTGTTTCGTGTCAAATATCTATCGCGGATTTCAAGGAAAGGGGTTCTTACTGTACTCATCTTTGCGACTGTGAGCTTCACAACAGTCAAGAAACAAACACAACAATTCAGTGGCAATCACGGGCTACGAGGTGGGTAGTTGCCATCCTTTTGTACCCCATTCTTCCTTGGGATACGGTCATTCCGGACCCACGACTTCGTACTTGGCACTGACAAGTCAATACTTCCTTATCAGCTCCATCGCCCTTCATACTTCTTTAGTACAGCCAAGCTAGTTGGTATCGAAGGTTCTTGATTCTGAGGCTCTTGTTTCGAGTTCGAAGTCGGGACGGCTTCCCAAAGGATCGGAACGCGTCAGAACCATGATCAAGCTGATAAGAATCTTGGCAACATCGGGACTTCATTACCCACTCGGCAAGGTCCATCATAATCATATTGTGCCAATTAGAATGAGTAAAAGTAGATAATGAACGACTTAAGTTGGCGGCACTACGACCCGTCAACCCAAGGATGAGAAACCAATGTATGCAGGTGTTCGAGAACGTTGGCTTCCATCTCGAGGGACGAAGATCTGAAAGAACTGGAAATTTGTGGAAATTTTGTTTTGCAGCTGCACGTGATATCCCGTGGCCCTTGCGTTGCCAGGCGTTCTCGATCCCACCTTCCATGAATGCCCGCCCACCTTTGAACAAGCGGTTGTGTTACTCAACTTCCAGACTTGAAATGCTCATTCCTGAGGTATTGTTCTGTCAATCGCGCAGACTCAAAGAGCATCCACCATGAGTGAGGCAAGTCTCCTTAAAATCGCCATCTTAATTAATGGCTACCAATCTCCATTTTCGCCTGCAGTTCGAGATGCATTCGTATCGGCCATTACAGCAGCTTCCCTTTTACCTGCCACTCCGACGGTAGACTTCTATGATCCCATAATGGCGCAGATCTACCCGGAGCCGTCCAAGTACGACCTCATAGTCCTCAGCGGTGGCACAGAAGACCCGATGGGCTCCAAACCCTGGGTCCTCAAGCTGCAAGAGTACCTACGAGCAACAGTCAAGGAATACCCGAAGCAGAAGATCGTCGGTATATGCTGGGGCCATCAGACAATCTGCATAACATTTGGAGGATCTGCTGAGAGTATGGACAACCCAGAGATCGGAGTGACAGAAGTCCAGTTGACCGCGGAAGGGAAGAAGATGTTTCCATTTGCGCATGGAGCTGGAGTTGTCAAGATACATGAATTCCATCGTCGAGATATCAAAGCTCCAGTGAAAAGGTTCATCCCGCTGGCGCAAAACAATCAGAGTTTCCTAAACGAGTCGAATACAATCTTAACCTTTCAAGGACATCCGGAGTTGAATGCTGAGTTAGCCAAGATTTTACTCAAGAACTCGCCAGGGTATATGGGAGTTGATGACGAGAACAAGGCGATGATCCGGGAAAACATGGAGAGTGTCCATGATGGAGTGAAGATATGGAAGCGGATCTTGGATTGGGTCAAAGAGTAAGACTTGAAGAGTAAGAATCCAAAAACTTCGAGACCCTTCAAGGCTCACACCCTTCTCCTTCTTTCCGATTCCTTGCCTTGAACGAGCAGAGTGGTCGTCTGCGATGACACCTTCCAAGTTTGGGTTTAAGAGATCCGTCAACGGTCCAATTCCCGCGTCCTCGTCTCCGCAAGATGTTCCAAGAATAGAAAACGAGTCCTATCTATGGCGAACGGGCAGAATCGTTCTATAACTCATCTGAAGCAAGATAAAATTATAAACACTATCATGATTGAATGCCAGCACTCGAAATCCTCCAGTCTTACACCGTCCGCGGGGTAGGTCACCCCCACCAAGAGCCCCACAAATCTTACGCCCAGTTTCTTACTGCATACAACATACCCCCATGCAAGCCACTTCGCGCGTTGAAGGATCAATATTGCCTCTTCTATACCCTATCTCAACCAATTTCTCCACACTTCACATTCCCACAGGATCTCCAGCGCTGATGTCGTGTTCCTCCGCACCTCCGATTCCCGCAATTCGTCGCTGGAGTCAGCGGTTGACCGTCGATATATGCACAAATACCCAATTTGAGCTAAACTTCGAGGAGAATTTCTCGACCTGATTTTCTTTAACGTTCAGCCGTCGTCTCAAGGTCGCGAGTATGGTGGACTTGGAATGTCAGGGTCGGGTTCAGAGACGTAGTAGTAGAGGTCTGCTGAAGCTCCTACGAATGCGCCAGGGTCGCCGTTTGTCGAGAACCAAGTGGTGGAGCTTTGTGGAGTGACGGGACTGGAATAGTAACTTCCAGCTGGTCCTGCGGTGCTGTAACTCACTTGACTGCTTTGGTAGTATCCCGCAGGGTCAGCGCTCACGGGCGCATAATATCCACTTGGCGAGGTCGTTGCGGGATAGGGACTGGGAGCTTGGTACGAGTAGGACCTGCTATAATCAGGTCTTGGAAGAGCGGGAGTCGCATAGTATGTTGGAGGCGATGAGTACGTTGGAGTGACGGCGGACACTGGAGTCATGGCGGCGGCTGGAAAGTAAGAAGACTGAGTCGTTGTTACTGCCGGAATCGGGATTTGAGAGGCAACGGGTCTGGTATCCCGGTCATCATGGAGGTCCACTATCCGGTCTATTGTTGGCGGTGGGCTAAAGTTATACTCCGTCAGAACTTTCTTGCTCAAATGAAGAGCTCAGCTGCCATACCTGACACTCTCGTAGGTGCAGACCACAGGTGGGTATCGTCTCGAGCAGTTATTGCACGGGCGATCTTTGGCTTGATTGCACTCCAAATTTCATCAGCTTTTGCTTCTTCCCATATTGAAGGCTCTCGAAATACCCTTTGTTTCCTCCTTCGGCATTCCGTACAACTGGTGAAGGTTCGTTGACGAGGACGCAAGCCGGCCGTTGGACTATGCATTGTGTCGGCGATATCTTCGAAACGAGAGAAAGTTCAAGCAGATGAATAAGCAGATAAAACAGTTGGCTTGAATGTGCTCCATAACTTCGAATTTGGGCGTCTTGACACATGGCTTAATACTAAAGTTCCTGAAGCCGCGGGCTGAAGTGTCAACCTAGAGCTAGCGAATAGCAGCATCAGCTCCAAGCCAAAAGTGCCACAACGTGAAGCTGAGTTGTGAGTCTTGAAGTATACGAACGGGTCTTTTGCATCACGCTCTTTGCACGATGTATTTTTGTCATAATGGCTCTGTTGTAGGATTCACGATCCCGTTGCTGCTTAGCCCCCACCCGCCTCGGCTCTCTTAGCCTTAGAGTTGGGATAAGGGTGCCATCCCGGCCGAACGGTAAGGCGTCCCGGCGCATTTCTTGCACCACTGGGCGAAGCGCGCGCATGCAGGGTCTGCCTTTACTTTATTAAAAATTGCCGGAAGAGTGACAACTGTAGCCTGTCCCTGCAGGAGGGAGGTCGCTTCCGTCGCGTTCGGCCTGATTATGGGCATATAAACAGCCATGATCCCCTTTCTGGGCATTCCGATCGCCATGAGGGATTGAAGGTCCTTGAACAGCTGAAGCTTGAATCCTTCATATATATCGTGGGGTTCGGCGTTTTTTCACTTTTGGCAAACGTTAATATTGAATATGGTGACTGCAAGTGCAGTCATCCGGATACATGATTCTGATTCTGATAATCAGATCAGATAACATTGACTTCAAGGCTCTCCCCAGCGCCGCCCAAACGGAGATGCCGCCGATAATTTTCGGCGAAGGAGGTTTCTGTTGATGATGTTTATCGATTGGACAGTTGTAAGGTTGCGAGCTGAAATTTACCTTCCATTGTTCTCTGTATTGGGCCTATAGAAATTTCGACGTTTAAATTGAATTTGTTATTTGTAAGAAATGCATCGTCTCACCTGAGATGGATAAAATCGTGTGCCACTTTGATTTGACGATGAATGATTTGAGAAAATTCTCCCAAGTTTCAGGAAACTATTTCATTTCGATCAAGGACTGATGTCCGAATGGCAGGCCAATAATGTAACAATACACCTTAGCAATCCGCGGCTGGCACGCAGCTGGTGCGAAGGGTACCTAGCAGAGGACCTATGTCTGCTCAAGAGAAATTCCTGTTGACATGGAGTCATGCAGTCCTCAGCCTTACAATACAGCAGGCGACAGCATGCCAGAAGCATGTTGCCTGTGGGAGACTCCGACGTCCATCACCTCCAAACCAAAATAATCAAGATCGTGCGTGCCTAGTAGGGAGCCATTTCCAATGGTCTGGTCACGAAGAGGCTGGTCTTCCGCAGACAACCATCTGGGGATACTCCGCCTGGCTCACTATGGCATTTTCCTGGGCTGGGGTTCTCGGGACCGGCGATAGCGCGGGCACCTCTCCAGAATCATTGAGAACCCACTTCCAGTCATGATGTCTTGGAAGTCGCGATCCACAGGAGTAGTGGGGCTGTGGCTACTATGTTTGGTGCAGAAGATCAACAGCAGAGTTCTGTGAGATGGGATGAAACCCGAATCCAGCGGTGAATACCAACCAAAAAACTCTCCGCGACTAAATCAAGTGCTCACAGCCCCTCGTCGTATACAGAGCTGGACAGCCTTCGCCAGTAGCTTTCAAAAGCTTGATGTAGGAGCTCACTCGTGTTTCTCGCAAGCTCGTGGCTCGGTGCAGGACTTGCGCTGGAACTTCCACTTCTCGGATTCAGGAGCTTCGGAATTTGTCGAGTCAGATGTGAGCAGGCAGAACCAGTTCCTACAAGCTGCCATCCAAGCAGATGCATTGAGATTCATGAACGACAAAAGGAGATGGTAAGGAGATATTCTCGGCATTCCCGGTTCATGCAAAACATTGAGCGGGAGAACGTGGAACCATTTCATGCGAGAAGCCTCTTAGATGAATCAGAGGTCGATTCATACCTCTTCTGATCCAACTAATTGCCAGCGCAAAACGTGGGCAGCTTCCTCAAGCAGTGTTTCAGCCTCCAAGGCTCCAGCAATAGCAGCTCACGTGGTCTACTAGTGTGGATCATCGATTCCTCACAGCCCTCCATTTCGTTCTCCTGGGTAATGTCCGAAGCCTTGCATATTGACATCCAAGGCACCACTTCGCCGCAGCCGAAAACGTGGATGAAGCATGTCGAGGACAAATAGGCACGCAACTTAAATCATGTAAGGCGACCAATCGTGATCGCAAAACCGCCCGTAGAAAAGAAAAAGCACCAACGCCAAGCGAGAAAGTGGAACAGAACAGACTTAAGTTTCAAATTGAATTCTGAAATCGCTCACTTGATACGACGAGATCGTCTATTGAAATCAGCCCCTTCTCAGCTGCTCCAGTAGCTGATCCTACGTGGTTAGAAAGGGGGGCTGAGGTACAGCCTCGCTAAGCAGCAAGTCGGAACTCCCCATCTCAAACTTCATGATAAAAGGTGCCCAATGATCTGATTAAAAGCCTGTGCGACCATAGGAGAGGGATCTGGTGTCCACAACATGGTATGAAGCTATCACCCTATCTCCCAACATCAAGCCAAAATTTGCGGCTTAGCAAACTAGCTCAGACTTGGGCTGCGGGGAAATGTTCCAAGAATAGCATCTATGATGTGTTCTTGAGATATCACGCGAGCTTGAGTGAATTTCCGAGTGACTTGGAAGAAACAATGACCTCGATGAGGTGATGAAAATAGAGTTGAGGAACGCCAAGGCAGACTTGATTCCGACGTGCTTGAATGCCGGACGCTAGGACGAATCTTGTTCCGGTCGGCTTCCCGTGATTAGTCATGTGATGCCTATCGATGGAGGCAACCATTCTTGATCGTATATGACGGTCGAGCAATGTATGGAGAAGAGTTTCTCCGGCATAAGCTTTCATCTGTAGATCTCTTCCAGTAAGTCAGAGGTCATGGGGGGAAATTCTGTGATCGGCGAATAAGGTGACATCAGCCACACACTCGGCTACACCAGCCACCACTAGCTGACCGCTGAAAGCTTCCCTCGACGACGTGCCCATTCTCTTTTCCGGCACAGAAACATTAGAATTGAGTTCAATTTGGGCTGATTCCAAAGCAATCAGTACTGGTCATCGAATCAAAAATCAAGAGCCTGAGTCGCGAGGAGAGTCGAGACCTCGAGCCATTAACGTGCCAAAAAACTTGTTGATGCTGACAGCCAAGTCCGCCAACATTTGGCATTAGCTATCCGCTGTCAGGTGGTGCTGTCGCTCTCGTTTGATTGCACCACGCTCCCATCCATGATACCCAATAATTTCCCTCTCTCCAAGCATCTGTACACATGATAGCTCATGGTTTGTCCGATCACTGCTCGTTTGTGTTGTCCTTGCATTTTCTCCTGCGTTTGCTCCTCGGCACTCAATTTCTTGTTGCTACCCATGTCGTTTTGCTGCTCCTTGATACGTCCGTGCTGTCAAAGAGCTCGTGTTTCATATGGGGAAACCAGCCACAGATGCAGATCGCCGCCACAGAATCAAGGATAGGGAGCCTCCTTGCCCATAAACCTGGCTATTATGACTTCATTCTTGTTGATAATCTCCCTCAATGATGGGTGCCGTAAGACACGTCGTCTGCGCTTATGGTGTGCACATCTCCTCATTTGACTCAGAGATGCAGGAGGCCTTGGAAATGTGATGGCCGGCAATCCGATAATGATGCCCAGCGCATCATCTTGGTGAGAGGTATCAGAAGCAATCGGCTCTTGCATACTGTCCATTATTCACTCTGAATTTCTTTACCGCTTTGGTCCGCTGACGTAGTGCTTATAATTTTAATCAAATACCTCTTTATCTCTTTCTCCTCAATACTCTCTACTTTTCGACTCCAACAGCAACCGCAGCAGCCAAACCTTCAACTCCAGAACCTCAAGACCACCCGAACACACACAACAACAACATCAAGATGCTTGCAGCAGACTTGGTTTCCCTCCTCCTCCGCATCGGTGAGGTAAGATCGATGTCTCCCAAAGCTTTGCGCTTTGAGATCAGAAATCTGACTTAGAATCATAGCTCGCCTTTACTGCCACCGTTGCTGGATTGACTGGCCACTGGCTCCACGACAACAGAGGCATCTCAGCATGGCACAAGGGACGCTTCATCTACACTGAGGTCATTGCTGCCATCGGCATCCTCTTCTCCCTGTTCTTCCTCCTTCCGTTCATGTCCAGCTTCTGGCACTGGCCTATGGACATGCTTCTGTTCGTTGGGTTCATGGTTTCTTTCGGTCTCCTCGCTAACGTAAGCTCTCACCTCATTCCCTACACTGTAAACGAAAGCTGACAAAAGTTACAGTGGATCGGCGGCGACTGTGGTTCCATCTGGAATTGGAACGGCATCACTGCCCACAACGGCTGCGCCCAATTCAAAGCCGACATTGCCTTTACCTTCCTGGCATCCATCTTCTTCCTTGCTTCCGCCATCCTCGGTATCTACGTCATGCAGCGCCGTGGCACAACTACCACCGCCACCGATGGCACCCGCCGCCGCCGCTGGGGGAACAGATCTGCCGTCTAAGTGAACACACACGGAATCCTCAAATTGACCGAGAGCAGAGCTCGAGGTCAGCAGATGAGTTACAGTAAGCTGGATGGAGAAAGGCAACACACGATCGGGAATCGTCTTCTTTTCTTTTGTGAGCGATGAGCTTCGGGCGAAAGTGCCATAATACTTTTTCAGTCGTTGAGGATAAGCAAGCGTTGGCGTACGCGAGCAAGTTTCGGTGATAGGGGAATGATACCAGATTGATAGCTTTTCAATGCTTGCCTGGGATTGACTGACAATACGTGAGCTAAGAATGAAATTGAATCATTTAAGAAATTATTTCTGTTTTGAGCAAGTGCTGGTGATGTCATCGTTGTCTTCGTCTGATATTTGGGATGATACTACTGCCCCTGAACTCGGTAGTCTCTGGCGGCTCGTACCGAGTCTTTGCATCTATCTGCACTACATTGTGACCCGCTCAGTCCTCGATTCTTTCACCGCAGTTATTCTGCAATTTATGCACTGTTCATTCTATCCCGATGAACATCGTTCATTACTCGCCACTCCACCATCTGCCTCGTCACTCTATCACTGCTCCTACCTCTTCCGCTTGGTCTCACTGAGGTCGGTCACCGAATGCGAAAATCCATTTCAACAAGACTATCCATTGACAAAGCCTCCCCGTACATGATACCATGTATATAACACTCGCCAATGAGCTTGTAATATCCATCGCCGTCCTCTCGGATTATGAATGGCACTGGTGAGCCGAAGGGAATGCAAATGAGATCGCCATGCTTTGAATGTGTAGGTACCCAGCACAGATATCCTCTTGTACTCGTAGCAATCCGTTTATAGCTAGAAGCAGTAATCATTCTGTAACAATATTGTAAAATGTAACCCTCCAGTATTTCACGGTCAAGATGAAGAGGGCGGGAAGGCAGAATATTATTCATCCGTGTTCCGTACTACCACAGGGTGTCGTAACATTGACGAAAAGGCTGAGCTTCCTGAGAATTTCCATACGAGGTAAGCACATCTGCAACCAATATCCAGCTGATAACGTCAAACGAATCTTCCTCAGTCGGGTATGTTTGAGCGTAGAAGCAAGATCCTCCATCTCTTGATAAAACTTCATCTCGGCGGCAGAAACATGCTCCAGCGCTTCACGTCCAAGCCATTTTTCGACGCCATTTGTGGATATCCGCGAATTCAGATACAGTCAATCGATGGATTGTATCAAAGACTATAACTTTTATTGTCAAGATCTCGCCTGTAGTTGCCCCAAAGTGTATATTACGTATATCTCCTCCGGTCCTAAAGCGGCCCGCAATGTTCGAAGTGGCTGGCCCTAGCACCCACCCTAAACTCCAGTCCCGGGATCCATGAAGGGAGGCTTAGAGTTGAGTCTTTCCTTCGCGATGCATGAGATAGTAACCACCAGCTGGAATCGGTTTCGATGAGGTCCATGGCCAACTGGGCATACAAGGCTCTACAGTGAATAGAGTAATCCACACCTATTGAGAGTGGTTCCTTGTTTGGATGAAGGCCTAGTAAGGAGACAATACGGTCTCTGGGATCCAGGCAGAGAAAGTCACTTGTCATTACTAGAAGGGCCAAAAGAGAATTAAGCTGATCACTTCCTGCAACTCTCTCCAGTTTTTTGGCAGATCGCCCACAAGTCTCGCTCGTCGTTAAGTCCCTCCAAGACTCATTGCAAAATTGTTCTCATGACTGTAGTCAAGCATGGTATAAAGCGTTTCCCATTAGCAGCTGAACTCGCCGCACACGACTCGTGCATTTGGGCCAAAAAAGATCTCTTGAATGACCCATGCTCTACTGAACCATGACCGAGATAACAGTCGAACAACAGCATTCATATTGACATGAGTGTCTCGTGTTGAATTGAAAGACAAGAAGAATTCCTCGTCGTCATGTCTTGATTTTGGTAATGAGCGTCCTCGACCTATCCACGCGCCTCCATCAAATAAGTTGATAGCAGCAAATGCATCTTCCGTGCTATCATCCGCTTCTCCAAGCCTAATTATAACTCTTCGCAAATTTTTGTAAATGAGATCTATATGCCAAATTTGGCTCTTCCTCTCCGGAACATGATCTTGGTTGATACAGACAGCATCCGCCCACATGGTCCTTGGCCTATCGTGATATCGTAGTTGCTGTAACGCTCCCAAGCGATTCTCCGTCATTGGCATTATCTTACCATCAATGCGTGTTGCGTGAGATCTGTCACTCGAGCCCCAAGTGTAAGACAACGCCTGATAAAACTTGGAAGGACGCTTTTGCGCCATCTCAGGGAGGGAAGCGTGCTCCAGGGTGCATTGTATATCCTCGCCAGCTTTGCCACCTTTCAAAATGAGAAGACGGATACCTTCATCCCCGGAAAGCGGATGATGCTCATATCGTTCCAACTCCGCAATACAAGGCTGCAGCCCTGGGAGTGCCTCAAGTGGCAAGGGCTGGGGAGGATCCATTCTATGAATTTACTCGGTGCTGCGAAAAGATTGTAAGTAATGGTGTTCAGACCTGCTTAAAGAAGGAGCTGCCGTAGGTCGAGGTGATCAAGTCCGGTCGAAGGCAGCAGCACATGACTTGCACTGCCTCTTTGTTTGATGACCCGTAGTCACGTGCATCCCACTTCACTCGGTTCGATTTGGCTGGAGATTTTGAGCGCAGAAAAAATGACTTGAAGATTCTAGGGATATGTATCTACCATAGTCATACAATATCTCACAGTTCATCCTTATTAGGAGAAGCGACCGGACCCTCAGGTCTCCCACTGTCCTTGTGCAAATCGACGCCGTTCTTCTTCCGCCACTTCTCCCAAAGGGCCCAAAAATCTTTCTCCATGCCCTTCTCCATCTGATCGGGCAGGACGACAGTATACTCAACCAACAGGTCGCCAAACTCTGTCGTGTGGTACACGCTATCTCCATCCTCGTGCCATTTCGGCATTCCTTCTCCGACTACGCGCTCCACATGGCCGGGTTGTACTGTTAAACCGCGCTCTCGCTTCAGTTCCACGATGTGTCCGTCGAGGTGGGTGAGGTTGCGGGTCCAGGATCCGAGCCAGGCCTCCCGAAGCGAAAGGACCTCCTTCCAGTACAGGTCGTCTCCTCTCCGTCTGAAGAACGTCCCATCGACCCTCAGCTCATTATCTTCCTCCAGATTCGCCTCCTTCTCCACGAGCGTTACATGCAAGTCTCCGGCAACATAATCCGGACTCTCGTCCGCATCATTCTCGTACTTGATTCTCTTACCCTTCGGCGCACCCTTATCCACCACCAATGGGAAGGTGCTGACCTTCCTCACCACTCTGTTCCCCTGGCAAACTGGACACTTATGCTTGATTGTCTTCCCTTGGCCACCACAAGCATCGCAAGAAACCTGGACCTGCTGAAAAATTCCCGGGGCAAGCTGATGCTTCTTAATCTGTACACCGTGCCCATTACACTGGTGACACGTATCCACTTGTCCATCTGCACTTCCCGTGCCTTCGCACTCCTCGCAAATCTGCTGCTTCTCAAGCTGGAACTCGGTCGTGTGGCCATTATAGAAATCTTTCAACGGGACACCGACTCTGACTTCCATATCCGGGCCTCGTCGCTGACCCGGCTGGTGCCCGAAGTGTCCGCCGCCGCCGAAGAAGCGCGAGAAGAGGTCGAATGGATCATGGTGACCACCACCACCTCCTTGTCCTCGTTGCTTCAGCCCTTCGTGTCCGTACTGGTCATAAATTTTTCGAGATTCCGGGTCCGAGAGAGCTTCATAGGCTTCGGCGACTTCGACGAACTTTTGCTTGGCTGTGTCGTTACCACTGTTGGAGCTATCTGTCAGTATCTGCTAACAGAGGGACAGCGGAGAGTGACACACGGATTCTTATCCGGGTGGTACTTTTTGCTAAGCGTTCGGTATGCGCGTTTGATGTCTCTTTCTGAGGCATGCTTATCGATTCCAAGAAGCTATGAGTCGTGTGTTAGCATTGACTTTGGTGTAGGTTTGGATCCCTGGGAAGTTGGCTCTGGATCCGGAGCTTTTGGTTGGATGGACGGGGCCAAAATTAACAGATAAGACTCTAACATACTTTGTAGAAATCTTCAGCACAAGCAGCAAGCTGTAATATGCATAGTAACACCAACAACGCCGAAGGGAGCAACATGGTTCGTTTGCGCCTGCGGTGCGCCGCCACTATCTAAATGAATGCTGGCCCAGAAATTGGGCAATTGTTGCAAGACGAACCACACTGGCGAATGAAGGAAAGACTGAAGAGGAACAATTGAAGATGGGAGGATTCTCGTCCTGGAAAGAAAAGGTGGACTAATGAGGTGGGAGAGGGCCAGATTTATTTGGAGGGCGGAATAAAAAGATACTGCCACGCTGGTCTCAACTTATCGCCGGCGAAATGCACAGCGAGCAGGGATTGTGCGGCTGCCAATTTTCTACGGGGAACGCTAGAACCTTAGTCCGATTCTGATTTGGACGAGACGACGAGGCAACGAGCTTCCAAATTTTTGATCCCCTCGACAACTCTTTTACTTTTCTACCAAGTCTGCCTCTCAAACCCAACGCAACAAACTTGAACAGTGCTAATTATTCTCAACAGCTACTTCTTTGCGGCGCGATCGTGCCTCGCAGTCCCCAAAATGCCTACCAAAAAGTATGCTCTCGTCCCCATGGACGAGGACGAAGTTGGCCCTGCGAAAGTAGTTGAGAAGAAGAAAGAGAAGCGCCGCCATGGCGATAAGTCCTCCTCATCGGGACGAGAAAAGAATACTCGAGACCAAGGTCGTGAACGATCACCCCGCAACTCCGAGCATCGATCGAAAACCATTCGCAAACGCGAGGTCAACGATGAGGATTTTGAGGACCGATGGGGTGACGAAGAGTACGTCTCGGAAGAGGAGCCGGAGTTCCAGGAGTCTGCGCCGAAGAGAGTAAAAACTGAGCATGTGGATGAGGACGATGGGCTTGATGAGGAGGAGCGAGAAAGAAGGAGGGATCAAGCGGAGAAGGAAGCCTTCGCGGAGAGATTGCACAACCGGGATAAAGATAAGACAAAGAAGATTGTCGAGGACCGGTCGTCAACTAAGGAAGGGAATATTCTAGCTCAACGGAGAGCTCTGGCAGAAGATGCTGCTGCCAGAAGTGCAGCTCTTCCGGATTTGAGGGAGAGATCTCGACAGGAATACCTGAAGAAGCGTGAAGCTGAACGTCTCGCTCTCTTGAGGAAGCAGGTCGCAGAGGAGACGGAAGAGCTACGGAGCGGAGTTCAGCTGTCAGAGAAGGAAAAGGCAGAATTTGCGAAGAATCGCGAGGTTTTACGATTGGCTGAGGAACGGTTACGAATTGACGATCACCTTGATGGGTATGCGATGCCCGATGACTACATAACGGAGAAGGGCAAAATCGATCAGAAAAAGAAGTTAGACGCTTTGTACAAGCGTTATGTGGAGAAGGATGAATATGGACAGGAGAAGTTTATCACAGAGCATGAGGAATGGGAGCGGGAGCAGGCTGCCAAAGCAAAGGCTCAGGTGAAGATCACCGAGCGAGTTGATGAAGGCGAGTATGACTACGTCTTGGATATTGACCAAAATATCCAATTCGTGATGGATTCAAAACTACCTGGCGAAGGAAAGGGGATGAGCAAAGAAGAGAGATTTTTGGCTGAGCAATTGAAGGCTGCTGAGAAGAAAGCTCTTTCGATGGAGGAAACTCGAAAAAGTCTGCCTATCTATGCTTACCGAGACCAATTTCTTGAGGCCCTAGAACAATATCAGGTTCTGGTTATCGTCGGAGAGACTGGAAGTGGAAAGACAACCCAATTGCCTCAGTATCTTCATGAGGCAGGTTACACGAAGGGTGGCACGAAGGGTGGCCTGAAGGTCGGGTGTACTCAACCCCGCCGAGTAGCTGCTATGAGTGTTGCCGCTCGTGTTGCGGATGAGATGGGCGTGAAGGTTGGTAACGAAGTTGGCTATTCGATTCGATTCGAAGATGCTACAAGTGACAAGACTGTTCTGAAATACATGACGGACGGTATGTTACTACGAGAGTTTATGACAGAGCCAGATCTGGGAGGTTATTCGGCATTGATGATTGACGAAGCCCACGAGAGAACAGTTCATACTGATATTTTGTTGGCGCTTGTCAAGGATCTTGCCCGCGAGCGTCCCGAGATGAAGCTACTCATCTCCTCAGCTACCATGAATGCGTCGAAGTTCGCAGAATATTTTGATGATGCACCAATTTTCAATATTCCTGGTCGAAGATATCCTGTTGACATCCATTATACTCCTCAGCCAGAAGCGAACTACCTTGCTGCAGCCATCACCACAGTTTTCCAAATCCATACTACTCAAGGCAAGGGTGATATCTTGGTTTTTTTGACTGGCCAGGACGAAATTGAGGCTGCCGAGCAAAACATATCGGACATCGCACGGAAGCTTGGCAGCCGAGTGCCTGAATTGGTAATCTGCCCCATTTACGCAAACCTTCCCTCCGAACTCCAAAGCAAAATCTTCGAGCCAACCCCTGAGGGTGCTCGTAAGGTCGTTTTGGCTACTAATATTGCGGAAACCAGTTTGACGATTGACGGTATCGTGTATGTCATCGACCCTGGGTTTGTGAAGGAAAACATATATAATCCAGCAACTGGCATGTCAAAACTGGTTGCAGTGCCATGTTCCCGTGCATCAGCAAATCAGAGGAGTGGTCGCGCAGGGCGTGTTGGGCCGGGAAAGTGCTTCCGCTTGTACACCAAATGGGCGTTCATGAATGAGATGGAAGAGAGCACCACTCCCGAAATCCAGAGAACCAACCTGAATGGAGTCGTGCTGCTTTTGAAGTCTCTAGGCATCAACGACCTGCTGGAATTCGAGTTCATGGATCCTCCACCCACGGAGACCCTGATCGGTGCCTTGAACCAGTTATTTGCGCTGCAAGCTCTGAATCATCAGGGCGAGCTTACTAAACTGGGAAGGCAGATGGCGGAATTCCCAACCGATCCGATGCTTGCCAAAGCCATCCTTGCCGCTGACAAGCTTGGATGCGTCGAGGAAGTGCTGTCTATTGTGTCGATGCTAAGCGAGGCATCCGCGCTATTCTTCCGCCCCAAGGACAAGAAGATCCATGCTGACAGCGCACGCGCACGATTCACAATCAAGGAAGGTGGAGACCATCTTACACTGCTGAATATCTGGAATCAGTGGGTCGACAGTGATTTCAGCTATGTTTGGTCGAAGGAGAACTTCCTCCAACAGAGATCGCTTACGAGGGCGAGAGATGTGAGGGACCAGCTGGCGAAGCTGTGTGAACGTGTTGAAGTCACATCTTCGACATGTGGTGCGTCTGATCTGGTGCCGATTCAGAAGGCACTTACAGCAGGCTTCTTCCCGAATGCCGCCCGGCTGCAACGTGGTGGCGACTCTTATCGGACCGTCAAGAATAACACCACGGTATATATTCATCCATCGTCGGTTCTAATGGACTCAAATCCGCCGGTCAAGATGGTCATCTATTATGAGTTGGTTCAGACGTCCAAGGAATATATGCGGAGTTGCCTGCCTATCAAGCCCGAGTGGCTGCATGAGGCTGCACCGCATTTCCACAAGAAGAAGGATTTGGAGGCTTTGGAGGATAGGAAGATGCCGAAAAGCAGGATGTAAGGAAGAATCGAATGAAAGAATCATGCGTAATCAACAATCATCAATCATAAAATCACGTGTCGGTGAAGAGCCCATGAATGTAACGTTACAATGAAAGGCCTTGAGATCTTGAATATCTCTGGAATCAAAGGTATATTGAGGCATGTTTGGTGGGGTGCCATTGTAAGTCAGTGTGGATTAGGTTAGGTCGATTTCACGCCTTACTAAGCTGGGCTCGCCTACAAAAGGGCGGCACTAGACATGGACCTCAAATATCTTTGGCATCACAGATATTTTGAAGTCTTGTCGGAATTACACCCCACCCTTTGTTCGGACCAGTGTTCTTTGGAGCACATCTCCCAGAAGACTAACTTGAGATACTCACAGACCTCTCCATCTCGCTTTGACTATGGAGATCTTCAACATCATCAATCACCTCTGGGACCCCGTCTCCTTTATGTTGATATCCGCCTCCTATTTACCCCGCACCATATTCCACCTAATCACCACCCAGGAATTTGGTACCTTCTTCTCCATCTCCCTCTTCAAAGATGCCTGGTTCGCGCAATTCTGGACCGACATGGGTCCTCAAGTCCGCGAAAATGCCACTCCACGAGTGCAGCCCCTGATCTCCCTTGCCCACGGTGTCGTTCTTGACATCGGTCCAGGCAGCGGAGAGTGGCTGCGGCTCTTCGACAAGACCAAAGTCACCAAGATTTTCGGCGTCGAGCCAAATCGCGATCACCATGCTGCTTTGCAGCGGAGGATCAAGGAGAGCGGACTTGACGGGATTTATGAGATCGTGCCTGTCGGCGTGGAGGATTTGGGCACCAAGTGGTTGGGAGCGGAGGAAGCCGACTGCATCCTCACGATCCAGTGTTTGTGTAGTGTGCCCGAGCCTAAAAGGATCATAGGGGAGTTGTATCGGTATTTGAGGGTGGGTGGGATGTGGATTGTGTATGAACACGTCGTCAATCATTCCGGAAGGTTGGTGAGCCTGTATCAATGTGAGTCTTTGATTCTTCTCGGCGATGGAGGAAAAGGGGCTAATATGCGTCGTAGCGGCTCTCGATTTGGTCTGGCCGCACTTCCTCGGAGGCTGCTCGATCACCAGAGACTCGGAGAAGTGGTTGAAGGAGGCCGGAGCCTGGAGTAAGGTCGATTTGGTCCAGCCAAAGGATGAACCGAGCTATCAGGTGCTTCCTCATGTTATAGGGGTTTTGACGAAGTGAAGGAAACCCTTTGGCGCAGGGCTTGCAGGCTTTGGAGATGGGATCATCAAGGCTGATTGATGGCTTGAGAATATCTTTACAGTCCAGAAATATTTTCAGTTAGTGGGAGAGGGACCGGCCAAAAGTTGTTGCGGCGCTCTGACCCCCGAATTCCCTTTCTGTTTTCTGCCAACGCCTTCAATACATTCACCGCCTAGTGCGTGTAGGGTTGATAAAAGTTGCAGCCACGAATGTTTTGTTTATTAACAACGAAAACGTCATGGACCACGTTCGCGCACACCTTCCGCTCGCAACGTTTCTCATCCCTGGTGTCTGTCAACTCAAGTCCTTGCTTATCAGCTGTGGTCGTTGTTCACGTTCACACAGACTTCAAACTTACCCCCTCGCTTATAAGCGAGATCATTGATTGTTGTCGTTTGCACTCGAACAGACTTCAATTTTTCTATCTTGCACATCGGGCAACCTACATTTCAATCTCAGCTCCCTCCATCACGATGAACGATAAGTGTTCCACCTCGTCCGACAGTGACATGGCTGATCCCCGAGACTACGATGACCCACCGATCTCATCTCCCTCCGTTACGATGGACGATCAAGATCAACAGTCCACCTCGTCCAGCAGTGACATGGCGGATCCTCGAGACTACGATAGTTGGCCAGAATGGTACGTCGACAATATCGGCGCTCGACAAAACCCAAACATCCACTCCGCTCTGCAATCCCCGTTTCAGTTTCAAGCTCCGCTGCACAGGGGCCCATACCGGTCTCCATACCCGCCTCTATTGGCCCATAATCAGGTCGCTCAACAGCCACAGCATCTCAGCCAACAAGAGTATCCAAGCCAGCAAGATTATCTGAGCCAACAAGAGCTTCTCAGTCATGCACTATTCCTGAATCCAGCTCAAGCCATCAACTCAGCTCAGGTCCACACCCCCACTCAGAGCAGCATCCAGTCTGAACAGGGCATCCATCACATTGTAGCTAGTGAGTCCTACCACCAAATAAACCCCTTCCACTATCAACCGGCTAACATTTCGTCACAGGTGAAGGTTCGTCTGATAGACAACGTCCGCTACTCGATCACACACACGGCGCTCTTTGTGGTAAGGTCTACTATTAAATCATCGTCTACCCTATCAACTGGCTAACCTACTTCTACAGGTATGGGTCGGAAAGGCACAGATCCTAGCGGATGGGCCGCTTCTTCGGTGGGAGTCGCGTATATTCGGAACAAGCCAACCTATATGCCGTGCCAGGCGGGCGGTGGCAAGTCTACAACCTGTGCGGGCGGCCCCCCGTGCACCAATTGCGAAAAGCGAGGATTCACAGCTGAGCAATGTGCCGGACCGAAGGTATTGAAGGCAAAGGGCACCGGAGGTCGTCGCAGTGGACCCCCTAAGGCTCATACGGAGGCAGAGATGAACTGAGATGGGCGGATACTGGTCATGATGCTAGGGTAGGGAGAGATATCCTGGGACGTGAGTATTTTTTGGCACCATGAGGGAGGATCTGTACTTCACTTCAAGGTATTACGGAGATACCCATGGTGGCGATGCAGGTGTAGTAAGGAGTCTGGAGTCTGCAAGCTCTGAATATAATGATGCTTCTGAGAATTTCTCAAGTTTCACAGATATATTGATTATGTGATGACAGTTCCCGATATAGTCCCTTGACATTCCTCCCTTGATCAACTCTCTTGTACCTAGGTAGATACCTCACGTATCTGGATATCTCATGTATCTGAGTATCTTACGCATCTGGATATCTGTGCATCTTGCATCTTTCACCTCTAGCAGTCTTCGGATGCCATGCCTTCGTTGGAGCTTGCCTCTATGCACGCCTTTCATTCAAATTCTATTCTGGATATCTCAAGTCTCTGGATATCTCAAACTTGGTCATCATTAGTCTAGCAGAACCAAAGTTGAGTTTATCTAGGACCAACGAGCCTAATGGCTATTGTCTTATAGTGTGTCTGAATTCTGTCAGATATCTTAAGTTCTTAAGCAAGTCAAGTTTTTGAGAATTTCCTGAATTCTGTACATCTCACTATTCTGAATCCTCTAGGTCTTGAGAACTATTAGAATTCTAAATACGGTTTCAAGATGGACACTTCGTGTTACTTGCCCAACTCGGAGTGTAGTATATTTGTAATAGGGGTCTTGAGAAATTGTGGTTCTTGAGATATTCTGGGACTCTGATACACCAACATAGGAGTTCGATGAAGTTCAGGGCATCGTGGGCACTGCAATGCAAGGGACCTGCAGTGTGGTCCAAGCTTCGATCCTAGTGCGGGGCACTGAATTTATTATCTGGGAGGAGCTCGAGGCTCATCAACAATCATCCAACTTGTCGATTCTCTACACCGCAGCCGAAATCCTCGAATCCCACGATCTTGCACTAGATGCTGCGTACAAATACTTTGGCAGATACCTCCACTCGAAGTGCTGACCATGATGGCTCAATTTGGCGTGCCGTCGGTAGCGGCAGATGCGTTTACCGCGCCAGAAGACGACTTTGCGACCTCGCCCTCCGCAGTGGAAGACGAATCTGCCTCTTCAGAAGACGAATACTTGAATATTTCACGGACACGTTCCGCGGCATACGAAGAGGCAACTCAATTGAAAGGTATCATGTCTTTGGACTCGCTTCGAGACAACAAGGACGACGAATCTGAGTGGGAATACGAATACTCTACCACAGAGACTGAGGTTTGTGTTTCAGGAACGCATTTTGGTACAAACTTATGCTGACGATTGTTTGTCTCAGACCCATTACCTCACCCTTGACCTACCCCACCTGTCTCATGCTACCAGGACGAAGAAGAAGCCAGGACGACAAAAGAATCCGCGAGGAACGTACGCTGGTGTCTTGAAGCAAAAAGGCGGGTCGAAATCGACGCAAGGCGCTGCAGCAGGCGAAGGTGGCGAAGCAGATGATCCAGAGATAGAGTTGGGGCCTGATGATAACGACGACGAAGAAGAGGAAGAGGAAGAACAGGCCAATACCATAACATCAGATGGACCACCAAAAATCTATGTCCTGGACTTGCACACTCGAAATCCACTCGTCTCGTACAACGGCGTTCTGTACTCCTGCGATTGGGCCTCAAACATCGGAACTGATCTTGTCTTCGCACCACAATTGAGCAACAACGATGATGATCCTCCAGACCATGTCCTTGGCCTTGAAGCAAATGTCAATCTTCTCACTACCTCATCTTCCCGTATCGTGGCCGAGCCTGTTCGACTCGCGCTCAAACAGACGAAAAATACTAACCGCCCCTCCAAAAAGGGAACGAAAGTTGCCAAACCTGTCAATGTTGGAGGCCTCAATATTCCTGTAGGTCGACAAGCAAGTCAGCAACGCAAGGACCAGGGCTGGTTTTTGCAGAACTTGATGGATATCAAGCGTGATAAGGGCGAGAATGATAATGTCTCAGTCCAGACGCAGCCTCGGAGAGTGGACCACAAGCGGTGGACTGCAGTAATGGAAAAGAGAAAGGCAGAGAGGAAGAGACTCAATGATCAGTTGAAGAAGCCTACTCTTGCACGGCGAGCAAGAGAGAGATTGGAGGAAATGGATCAAGAGGATACGAAGCTGAATATCGTCGACGGGCTGAAGAAGAAGCAATCGAAAAAGCGCAAGCAATCTCTGGATGGGGGTTCTGACCCGGTGGCAAAAAGGAGAACAGGACGTCCGTCTAAATGCACGAATCTAGGGACAGGCCAATCGCAAGGGCAGACTCCGGTTAATGCCCAATCACATGGTCCCTCGCTCCCTGGATCTGTGCCTACTCCGAAGCAGCCAGCCATTCACTTGCAATCTTCTACAACCCGGACGCTTTCTCATAACACGAGTGGCACTCCCTCTACTGCTGCCGAGGATGTAGAAGAAGGGTTTGGGAATGAGGTTGGAGAAGGAGAGTTCGAGGACGAAGATGAAGAGGCGACAGGCAACGATAACGAGGATGACGGTGGAGATGATGTGGAAGATGACGGTATTGGAGAAGGAAATGAGAACGAGGATGACGATGGCGACGATGGTGGGGGTTCTTTCGAAGATCGAGAAGAATACATGAACGAGCCAGATGGCAGTGGCGAGGGTTATTACGATGATGGAGGATACTACGCGAACGAGCCAGAAAACGGATACGATAACGGCGAGACTTTCTACGACGCTGAGGAAGGGTACTAGGAAGAGGCTTCCTAGCGGGATTTGTACCAACAATGTAAGCACATACCAAATTATCCTTGCGCCGAAGATAATTCAAGAGTCTTAAATGATGCCTTCCAGAGCCAGACACTATCTCTCAGTCTTGCTTCCGCACATTTTTGGCATGCTGTTCAAAGTTATTCTTAGCACCACATAATATATCCTGTTTCGTGCCGCTTTTTTTTGTGTATCACCTAGATTTCAATCTCCACTCTCAACTATTTTTAAAAAGATCATCTACTCGCTCTTTCATTTCATTCCCTTGTACTTGTACCTGTGATGATTACTATTAACCCCGTGACACAATCCCTCCTACATCGGCCCACAATATTTTACTAAACACATGATATTTCTCCATTTTGAAATGTTGCCCTGTGATAGTACGAAGGCTACTCTACCCCCACACACTCCACCAACAAAGGCGTCTACAAATCCTACAACGGCCTCAATATTTGCGTGTTACACCTCTTCTCCACCCTAAATATATCCTTCTAACACAACCAGACGAAACCGGCCCCTCCCCTGCCATTCGAAGCATCCTCTATATCTACGATATCTTCGGCCTCTACATCCAATCCCTCCGCGGCGCCGACATCCTATCCACCTCCTACACCTCCCCAGTATCTACCCTCCCCACCGACCCCGCCGGTGAATACAAGGTCTTCATGCCAAACTGGTTCGCCGACTCCGGAGCAGCTGACAGCAATAAGTATCCCCTGAAAACGCCTTCTCAGTTTACATATATTTCTGAGTTTCTGAATGGGCCCGCGAATCCGAGGATGAGGGTAAGGGAGATTGAGCCGCTGGTGAAAGATATCATGGGCAAGAATTCAGGGATTAAGAGTTGGGCTATTATGAGGTTTTGTTGGGGAGGGAAGATCGTGGCGTTGGTGAGTGGAGAGGGAAGTATGTGGAAGGCGAGCGCGATGTGCCATCAGAGTGTGTTGGATGTGGAAAATGCGAAGAGAGTGAGGGTTCTGACGTGTGTGTTGCCGAGTAATGATGAGGTTCCTGAGGTACGTACTACGTTCCCAAAGTAAAGATTGAATGAAAGAGGGTAGAGATACTGATTTGAGGTGATAGATTATGAATGAATGGGTTCAAGAGCTGGAGGTTACACGGGAGAGCTATATAGTGAGACGTTCACTGATCAGGTGCATGGGTGGATGGCTTCTCAGTAGGTTTCGAGATATCGAGCAGGAAAATATGTTGATTTAATAATGAGCAGTCATGATTTTGAGAACCTTCATAACTTTGAAGAGTATTTGCGTGGCTATAGGATCTTGAGGGTATTCTTTGCGCTGCGCATGTGAAGAATTGGAGTATAATGTAGCTTCACTGGGGAAAAGGCTCAATGAATTTGTGGCAGAATCGTCAAGTTTTGCGACCAAAGGATTCTTTGACCGCTTTGTTGTGCTATATGATCAAACCTCAATCAAGGTTACTGTGCTGTGGATGGCAGTAGTCTAGATAATTAACATGGGATACTGGCAAATCTCTCCCGTATGAGCAAGCACCATATACTTGCAAGAAAGGCTCAGCTCTGCGATTCACCCGGGAGGGCTCTAGAAGTCACTTATAAAGATTTGCGGGAACGGTGCCATTGCCGTGCTCTTTCCAGCGAGAGACCAATAGGGAAAATCAAACTGAGCCCGTTGCAAGCTTGGGCTGTTTTGTTGTATCAAGCCTAAATAACAGCAGTTGGAAACGTACAACACGGAATCGGAGTATCGCGACGCGGAAGGCGGACCAATAGTTGTAAGCAGAATGCCCATTTTTTGGTGCCTGAAAGGACTCGCGTACCAGTCGCATTGCGAAGGTTCTCTGAGCAGAAGTATTTCTACCCTGAAGACTCCCATTATCTTCATCTCTTCGATAAACTTATCTCCACTTACCGAAGCAGCAAAGAATTCGAGAAGATTGTGGCTTTAAGTGTCCCTTGACA
This sequence comes from Cairneyella variabilis, assembly GCA_001625345.1. Lineage (NCBI taxonomy): Eukaryota > Fungi > Ascomycota > Leotiomycetes > Helotiales > Cairneyella > Cairneyella variabilis. Next base: position 44,253 of record AYLM01003306.1, read on the forward strand.
ATGGCGTTCGGTTGGGAGTATCGGCAGCATGCCCATCCGCCATTCTGGGGACCAAGCACGTCTCAGTCAAAGTAAGACGCCTTTCTGGTTCTTAGAGCACGAAACTGGGACTGACGCCTTTCTCCCATAGCTTTTGTGAAGAGGTAAACTCCCAGACCACACTTGAAATCAGGTACCCCGCACCAAAGCTCACCTGCCCCGCGATAGGACTACATCATCACAACATATATCGCAGAGTTCATCAACACATTAACAAATCTGATTTATGGTAGGTAATTCAGTTGACTCTCCTCCAAATCTTTTAATTCCCCCTAAGCTCTTCCGCAAGTTCTCTGTTGTCATGTGACTTGTGTGCTCTTCATCAGCTAGTTTCTACAACAGTAAAGAGCAGATTCCAATACACAAAGAGGTATGAAGACATATACTAACCGAAATTAGTGTTATATGCGTATCATGGCATCAAAAACAACTCAAATCGCACAAACGCAATCTTGAGGAACCTCCCTTACCTCGGCATTGCAAGTGTGGGGTTCGGATCAGCCGCTTTCCATGCCAACTTGAAGAATTACACGCAATGGTGTAAGTTACTCCTGTCTTATGATTTCACTGGGCCTGTATCGAACGTCAATCCCTCGCGATGAATTTCAATCAGGAAGCCTCGCCTCACCCCTTGAAATTTAAGCGAAGTATTGCTCAGGGGAAGCGAGAGGAGAAACTTTTAGTTCGCGCGCCTTGACTTCCTTCTTATCAACAATATCGCTACACAAAACACAACCAATTCCTATAGCTCGTTGCAGAATTACTGACAATATTGCTCAGGTGACGATCTCTCAATGCTCATAGCAGCAGCCACCGTCTTCCACCGGGTCTTCACCTTCGACAAGTCCATCTCTACCACAATATATGCTGGTCTCGGACTCACAGCCACGATGACAGCCTTCATCATCTGGCACTGCATTACCGACGAGTTGATCTTACATCCAGTTCTCTTTGCGATAATGGTCGCTCTCGTCGGTATCAAAACCCGTAGTATCATTAGCGCTACAGTCGCCGACCAGACTATCCGCAACCAGGTTTCGAAACTTTGTACCTGGGGAAGTATCATCTTCGCTACAGGCTTCGGGCTCTGGAATATCGACAACAATTTCTGTGGGATATTGACGGAGTGGAAGAGAGGGATTGGGATGCCGTGGTCGTTTGTGCTGGAGTTGCATGGTTGGTGGCATATCTTTACTGGGGTGGGAGCTTATATTTTCATTGCTTTGGTGGAATATCTCACGTCTGAAGATGCTGGTCAGCCGCTTGGAAGGAAATTTGCTTGGCCTGTTGGTCTTCTAGTAAATACGCAATCAGGTAAGGAATCAGCTTCTAGTGCAAGTGCCGATGCTGGAGTTAACTCAGTTAAGAGAAAGCACAAGAGGATTAAAGGATGGTGAAGATGAGGCAGAAGCACCGCAGGAAAAAAGGTGGAAGAATTCAAAGATGATAGTCAGGGTAGCACCCTGCTCGATTTAGCAATGCTTGAAGAATACAACTGCCCCTCCCTTGTCCGTTCGCTGAAAAGGGGGGACAAGCGAGGTCACGAGATCCCCCAGCCGAAGACTGTCGTACCTTCCCACTTTGAATCCTGAATCGCTCATCCCCTGGAAATACCCAAAATTCCTACGGTCTTCAAACACAAAATCACTCATCAAACTCACGACTCAATTCCCTCGTGCTTTGCAACACCCAGCCAATCATGGCGCTCCAGATTCCCGCTGAGTCAGAGCCGAGGTCCAAATCAACAGTAATCCGGGAATGCGACCCGCTGCTCTCGTGCAGCAGACCACGATCTGACATCTTTGTGCCGACACCAGTTTCTTTCTTTACTTCATCATTTGCGCATAGATCTCTTTGGTCCATTTCTCGAGACACGGATCTTCTGCCCTCTGCGATAACCAGTCTAATTACGATTAATTGAGAAACTAAGATTGAGAACTTGAGAGGGTTATCGGATCAACAAAAAAACAAGAAATCGAAGATGTCGAAAACTTTCAGCACAGCAGACGTCGCGGCGCACAAGGATGCCAGCAGTGGGATGTACATCATTGTTGATGAGAATGTCTATGATGTTACTGGTATTTCTTCCTTTCCCTCCTTATCCCCAATTCCCAGCTCAACCGTAACCCTTTCAACTCCTCCCGCCCAGTTCCCCTCTGCCATACCTTCCCACCAAATCATATCTCAATCCAGACCGGACAGTATGCTGATTGTGGTGTATTGCAGGCTTCGTAGACGAGCATCCCGGCGGCTCCAAGATCCTCAAGCGCGTCGCGGGCAAGGACGCCACGAAGCAGTTCTGGAAGTACCACAACGAGAGTGTACTCAAGAAGTATGCGCCGAGACTGAAGATTGGGACGGTGAGCGAGAAGGCGAAGTTGTAGATGCGGTGACGCTTGAGGGGTGAGGAGAAAGAGGGACTGGGAGGGAGTGTATGAATGATGAAGGTGATGCCGAGATGAATTGGGATGGAGGGAATGGAGAGAGGATGAGGATGTGATAGATAAGGGAAAGGGTGGAAATGTACATGTACATTTGCAAGGAGTCTATACACGGCGGCCCTGTCATGATGAATTCTAGACTTTTGAATCAACTCTCGGTTTATTTCTATTTCTCATTCCATTGGATGACACTATATGTAGTGCAGTATTCTACCCCACAACCTAGTACTAATTTCCAAATCAAGTAGCTCTTGTTATATATGGCAACGCTTAGAACAGCAAACCACCAAGTAGCAGTCCTCCACCCAATCCCAATCCTATCGGCAATCCATATCCACCACCATATCCATACCCATACGGTCTCCCATACGGCTCCGGCGGCCTAATAAACCTCGCATTAGGATTCGCATACGGTCCTCCCCCTTGCACATAGGGACTATACCCATATCCCCTCCCACCGCCATACCCCGCATACTCACCGCCATAACTCGGCGGCTCAATATAAACCTCCTTCCCATCCCTATCCGTCCCAAGTAACTGCGGAACCCCCGTCTCCTCCGCTTTCAGCATCTGCCTTCTTATATGCTGATGCTGCTGATACGCTCTCGCCTCCTCTTCTTCTCTCTGTCTCCTCCGCTGCTCCCGCTCCTCATGCGTCGAGTTCGTGAGCTTGTCTTTGACTCTCCTGCCGAATTTGTGCACCCCTTTCACTTCATCTGGGTGTCCGGGTTTGGAGGCGGTAGCGGCGTGATGATCGTGATCTTCGTCGTCGGCTGAGCTTTCGGCTTCCATGTCTGCGTGCGTAGGGACGTAGTGTAAGCTTCGGATTCGTTGACGCTCTTCGGGTGATATGGAGGACATGTATGTCTCGTCGTCGTAGGGGTGGTGCCAGATTGAGCGCGGTGGGTTGGCGGTCGTGTCGACAAAGAACTGGTGATGTGTTTTTGAGTCGAGTTGGCGAACCCAGCCGGAGGGAAGCTCGCGGGCTTCGTCTTCCATTGAGCGCCGTGATTGAGGTGGGATGCCGCTGCGGGTTTTGCGCGGGACTTGGAGGTGCGATGCATCTTGTGCTGGAGCTGTGTTTGAGGAGGATGGTGAGTAGGGTGGTGGCGGTTCTGAAGGCAGTGCTGATAAGGACATGATTGCGGATGTTTTGGTGATTGCCAAGATGTGTTGTGTTGGTAGTGAAGATGGTCGAGAAGGCGAACGTCTTGTGTATATACAAATTGATTCCAAATGTAAACACAAATATTGCATTGCCTTTGAGGCTGAGTCGAGGAGGCTTGTAGAATATCGTTGATGTCATCTTCTCGGCTGTGTCAGCCCGCCACGGGATTGATTCCTCATCTTCCGGAATTCAGTGCTTCAATTCGGCATTGCCACCTCGGCCCGGTGCTTCTGTTGCTTGAGCCATGAGAACAGAAGTGTGAAGAGGTACTTCGTCTGCATTGAAGGTATATTGATCTTCAATTGGTATTTGCTCAATGGGATGGTTGGGGTTGGGAGCTTGGTGGGGGTGGACTGCTGGGTGAGCAGTGATTGCAGTTGCGAGGAAGAATGCTGAGAGGACAGTGAAAAAATGCATGTTGATTTGGATAAGTAGACCTTGATATGTTGACGAGGAAATTTTGGAGGAAATTAGTAATATACGGCGATATGGAGAGGTTGATGAAGAGTAGAATATTGAGAGGCAGTCGAAGTGAAGTACATAAATGCAACAGAAAGGAAGTCCACGCAACATATCCTGGAACTAGATTGCAATCAATGCGAGACAGCAGCCGTAATAATGGAGATCACGTCCCATTTGATGTTATCGACACCCTGCATTCACGCCTCATATTACCCACGTGTCGGCTCGACACTTGTTTGTGGGGTTGTGGGGATAATCTGCCAAGTACCAGGGTGCGGAGGCCGCGATCAGGAGTTCAGGAATTAGCTGTCCCGTTCTGGACACACGCGACTTCCCAAAGTAATAGATACCTAAATTAGCGGGTGAGTTTAAGTTGTTCAATGGTTTCTGTGTCTTATATATGTACATAAACATTCTGGTTTGAATTACATGCAAATGTTTGTCCCATCTCGCTTCGAAATACAATTACAACACTATTGCCCTGTCGCTGACAGGTCTCGCAAGCGACCTGACTGAGCTAGTGCATTGAAATCTTCTTTGGAAGGAGCCATATCATGCGATATCATGAGATGAGCTTTATGGGGATTGAATAATTGATTTTTCGTTCTGCTACGAACATCGATCGGGGGTTAACACTCGAAGACAGGATCTCTTGACATCTCCAAGGGACGGACATCAGCTATTCCAAAGACTCTTTCCCAGGCGGTTTACATCATCTAGATATTGCAGTAGAATTATTTCTCAGTGTATTCTCTTGATGTCGTAGCATCTGCTGGCCTTCTAGTAACTTGCCTCTCATCAACAAACCCAAATAATGTAGCTCTTGATGTTGACTCGATCTGAGGCACCTTGTCGACCTCGGAAAGACAGGCCGTAGAGTTCTCAGACTCAAAGGTAATGGACCCAATAAAGCCGGACTAGAAAGCCATCGACTTCACTCGGCTTTGGCGTAGGAGCAATCATTGTGGGCAAAAGGGAGCTCCCAGATGAAGAAACTGGCGCAGTAGCGATTGTCGTCTGTGGCGGTACTGTTTTAAGGGGACTTATGGGAGCAATGAATGGAGACATTTAGGATGAGGGCGGAAGTTTTGGTGCAATTCCAGCTCCAAATTACTCTTCGTCGACCTGATTTCCGTCGCCTATGGCGAAAAGATACTTGATCTGACCACTAGCATCTCGCAACCATTCAAAGCCGGCTTGCTTTCCGTTGCTATGGCCTCTGTGGACTCTGTGGACTCTTTTTCCTTGTTGGTATCATTTTGGCGGTATTCGAAAATGGAAGTGTTGTTTGGTGATTCTTGAGCTCGCATCCATTGAAATGGCGGTGAATCTGCCTCATCGCTATCATCGTCTTCCTGCGCAGCATAGGGATTCTCCAGTGGAGTTTCTTGGTATCATATCCATGAAAAATTCGAATCTGGCTTGTTTGGGCTTGATGGTGGTGTGGATAGAAGTCCGTCTATACCTCTCTTCAACTCTATAGCTTTTGCTTCGCTGTCAAACCCGAGGACCAGATTGTTTCTCGAGAAAAACATACTTCTGTTTTCCCGGACACGCAGTATATGTGTAGCTATCAAATATTAGCCTCATCCCTGACTATTCAGATTTCTAACAGACATTCTTCGCGATGGTATATTACGGAGGTACCAGTCGTGAGGAATATGCTACCAATCTTCCACAGGACATCACGATGGGCAGTGCGCTCGCAGACGAGTAGCATTGTCTCAAAGAGATATACTCTAAGCTGGGAAATTTCAGACTCATCATAGACAAACAAGAAGAGGGACAAATACCCTTTTCACGCGCGGGAGGCCATAGAACGAGCTATCATCTTGAAAACTAAGAAGATCATGCCAGAAAAGAAGGTCTCCGAAAGGATCCAGCTTCATCTCCCTCCCCGGTAATTCGGGGGAAATCACACGCAGCTTAGATTTTAGTTTTTGAGCTACGATTTTGTCGAAGCTGTCCAAGATAGGAGGCATCTTCGGAATCTGAGGCACCTGTCAAGGAACAAGAAACATCGAAGGCGGATACAGATCTTCAGACAGATCTTCAGGCGGATATCAAGGAATGGGAAACCTCGGTGGAGGGCGCATCTTCAGGACGCCATTCACTTTGGGTTGGTCTTCTGGCACTTCAGACTCCTGTACACCGGAAAGATTGTCCTCAGTCAATAGGCTTCTGCGTTGGTCTCGTCGAAGATCTAGACGTCTGCGATAGACTTTGGAGCCGAGAAGTTCTTCATCAAACCCAAAGACTTGGTCTCCGAAGACAGACTTCCGGACGCTCAATCGGTAGTCCGCATCATGACTGCCCGTCAAGGAATCAATGAGTGATTCGGCATTGTCTGAGACGCTCTGAAAAATGACGCTGCTTCGCTCTTGTTGAAGGAGTTGATATGTCTGACTTGTTGTCGCACTGTTCTCCGTTAGCTCCCGGCTCCATGATAGTCAAGCAGAGATGAAAGATATAGTGAACAATGATCAGGTCCTCATACGTCTGGAAAACCTGCAGAAGTAGCGACAATGCCTGCGCCTGACCCCTAATATTCTGTACCAAACAAGTCATCTCGTCCGAACTCATCGCAGCCTTAACCTTCGCCCGAAATGTCAACACATTATGCTCATCCACCTTCTCAATTTCAAGCTTCTCGATCCTCTCGCGGAGAAGGCTGAATGTCAGTACGCAGGCGTCGATCACGGCCACATACTCCATCCACATATCGCCCGCGTCTTCATCGCTGTCATTGACACTTTGAAGTTTCGCATCCTTAGTGATGATCTTTTGAATCTCCTTTAAAGCTACCTTGATGGAAGCACATTCTGTGCGCAGCGAGGCTGTGGTTAGGTCTGCGAGGTTGAACTTCCTGGCGTAGCCTTGGCAAGTGGTGATTAATTTGATACCGGTTCCGACAGCGGAGAGAACGTCGGTCGTAATTGATATGGGATCCATGTTGTATGCATCGATGAAAGAGTGGAGAGGAAAATTTAGGGAGAAAGATGGAGGTGCGCCGTTCGTCTGCGTCGAGATGCGGGTGCGCCTGGTGTGGCTGCCTCGCCTGCCTAGTGCGCCCACCCTATATTTAGATCTCCTGAAGGCTCCCCAGCTTCTTTCCTTCTCTCTTTAGACGTACCGATATTCAAGACCATTGCATACTCACTCTACTGGTGTTACCTTTGCCGGGGACCAGTTCATGACCGTAGTGTCTTACCTTATAGTAGCTGAGCTAACGGCGGAGCCTGTCCCCATACTCCTGTTTCAGCCTCGCCTTTGCTTTTCTCGTTAAGGAAGTCGAGTTATCACCGTACTGCTTTGGGATAACGAAGAAGTACTATGTCTTCAATGTCTCACTCCAGGTATGCTAAACAGCAACCAACAAGTAGGGTTCCCATCGCTGCCACATATGCAGCAACCCCAAAGGCGCCTTGGATGTCTCCCTTCATAACTGCCCATGCTACGGCAAACACCAAACTCACACAGCCAAAGAAGCTCGTGAAGATCGTCCAGACCTTGTGAGGTAGGAAACCTTCTACGAGATGGATACCCCATCCCACACACGCATCCTCGCCGTCGCTGACTCTTAGTTTTGCGCCTCTTTTTTTGGGCATGCGTCTGTAAGTGATGACCTCGTCCTCATAGTCCTCAGGGTGGTGGAACAGATGCATGAGGTAATGCGAACCAACGGGTGGAATAAGGTCTGCAGGCTGGAAGTAATAATCAACGTCGGTTTTAGCCGGAATATCAGGGCATTTGCGGATGTCCACTACAGATGATCGATGCAGCTCGAACTAAAATTCGAAATCAGTAGTTGTAAATATGAAGGACTTCCTAACAATTACCTGGACAAATTGTATTGTGCTTAGTCCTCTCGGGCGAAGTAATTGCCGCCACCCAGGTCTTAGACTGGAGTACTGCTCCTTTACCAAGCGGGCAAACTCCATGTCCGACCTAATCTTCAGCGGGTCAGCGTCCAGATGAACAAGTTTTGTAGTGAACTTATGCCGCTCTGCACAAGCCAAGATCCACAGTTGTTCTGGAAATGGGCTGGTGTCAAGTGTCATTGAAGATCCTCTCGCGGAAAGGATTGGAGTGTAGGGATTACGACTGCTGAGAGGTCTTTGGAGTGAGATATCGCAGGAGTCAACTGAAGTAGCAGCCGTACTAGCCATGGTTCGGAGAGAGCTTCGAGAAGGGCTCGAAGGGCCGGAAGATGAGCCACTTCCGCTGCTCGTCCCGTGGGCCCTTTGATGCGGCCGATTCAGATGCTGTTCGAGGATACGAGCGGCACCAGGCCTCTTCTCAATGAAATCATCAAATAATTGTCTCCCGCATTTCTGCGTGAAATTAGAACCCCCTTATAGCGACGCATCATGAATTCAACTTACACAAGTCCACCGAACCCTCACATGGTCTTTCGGGATCGTTGATCGGATATTGTTATCCGTGATCGATCTTAACGTGCTTGCAATAGCCGGTACAAAGGAGTCGGCAATCAATCGAGAAAAGATTATGATTCTCGTCATTGCGGTTGGGTTCATAACTCTTCGGATTTTCTCGCCATGTGCAATAGCTGCATTGGCAATCAGTTCCTGCTCTTCTTCTGCTTTACTATCGGATTCGAAATGGACACTTCCTGTAACCGATCGTGCCTTAGGACTGGAATTTTGGGTATTCTTCAAGGTGAGGGATGCGTTGGGTAAAGACAGAGCTTGGTAATCGTCAGCAGCGAAAAAGTCAGCTGCAACATTGGTAATTCTTGAAGAAACGTCATTGGTGGATGAATCCAGGAGAGACTTGGTCTCCAGATCGGATTTGTCTTGACCACTCAAAGCCTGTTCTGGCAAGGCAGGACTTCTAAAAAACTGACTAGCCTCGTCAAGAGTTTCTTCAAAAGGGCTAGTGTTTCTAAGTCCACGATCGACATCTTTTCCTTTCCCAGGAGATGCAGGATCTGGATCTAAATCTGAGGAATATACCGCTTGCGTTTCGTTACGGCGTCTTGCATGCATTCGAGCAGTTCTTAGGCCTTGCGCCGCCGCTCGTAAAGTGGCAATGAAATCATTAGCTTCCAGTTCGACATACTGACTATTATCATCTGGAAATAGCGGAGAATTGGATACCTGCTGTGAGCTCATGGGCAGCGAGGTGGCTCGCTCAATCACCTCTGGAACTGCTGGTCGCTCTGGAACTTCTGAACGTGGTGATCGATCTTGACGAGGTTCTTGTGTTCGCTTTGGTTTGGCCTTAGACCAGTCAGTAGTTGGTACCCGTGGTATTGAATCTCTAATCATGGAAGGCTGTTCTGAAGCAGCAAAAGAGAACTCTCGTGATAAGAATTTTGAGTCAATCCTTGTGTCTGCCGTTTCTTGAGTCCCCGCGTCACTGTGTGGCCATTCCATGGTTCTGGAAATTGAGTCAGATTGAGATAACTTGGAAGTGCGTCTATTCGTGGTATACAGATGGCCGATCTCCTGGAGTGAGTTGGAGTGCCTTAAAGGTGCATCGGGGGGACTCAGAGGACTGACAAAATCTCGTTCGCCACTGAGCGTGGGGCGGCGTGAGACAACGGACTGGCTTTGAGCTGTGGTGAAGCTCCCTATAGAAGAGCGTCTTCCCGTAGCTTGCAATTCATGTGGTCGGCTAGTATCTGCCAACTCGGCATTAGGCCCGTAGTATGAGCTATACATTCCATCATATGAATAAGTGTCAAGGGGGAATTTTCTGTCCGCAGGAGTCCTTCTCAGCCAATTCGTTACCCACTTTCGATTATCGAGCATGTGAACATCCGCGAGCTCCCCGTCTCCGTATCTCTCCCGTCTTAATAGACGGATTACAATTCCTTTCTTGGTCTTCTTGATCCAAGCCTTGACGACCCTGGCAAGCGCAGCTGTAGTAGACTTCTTCTCATCTCCATCCCCCCAAGATGGAAAGACATCGGGAAGAAATCTTTCCGAGTCGAGTCGGAGATCGCCCCACCCCTCATCGGCTGAAGCAACTTCTTTGTCGTTGATGTTGCCGAATGGGACAGTCCTAGTCTTTACTGCAGTCCTAGGCAAGGTTTCAGATCCAGGACTAGGCCATCCCCGTCCATCTATAGCCGCGATAGCAGCTGCAAAATCTGCTTGCTCAACGGCATCTACGTGGTATTCCCCGAAGCCATCAGGCGAATTGGGCATGTCCGTCTCTGGAGCCTCTCGCTGGCCTTGCACAATGTCCCTGTCAATCAACCGGAGAACGTTTTTCGTGTCTCGGACAAGGGAATAAGTTCTCTTCGGCCCTGTGTATGGAGCAGGTGATCCGAGCAGTAGGCCTTTGCCGGCGGGAGACGGGGAATCTCCGAAGGAAGATGGCGCATTACTGCCAATGACTGTCGTCGCTTCGCTGAAGCTGTACTGCCGGGAAAGATTCTGTTGTCGCAAGGCCGACATCTGCAAGGCGACTGATGGTTAGTCTTGACTAATTCCCACATGAGAACGGGCAAACGTACCGTCTTTCGAATTCAGGACGCAGAGTCCTTCGATACAAATAGCAGTGATGGCAATAACAAGGGGAATTTAGGACTTTAAAAGGTAACGAAGAATAACCAGAGCCTCGTCTGGAGCGATCACTCGATCGTGAGGTGTGCCTGCGGGCGACGAGACCCATGTCGTGGCTTGCAGGACGAGGCAGAATAAGAAGTAAAATGCCTAAAGAACTCGAAAAGAGATTTAGCAAGTGATTCTTGAAGACAGGAGTTCGATTATCTAAGGAATTGATACGTCTAAACACTTGTCCACTGTACTACTCGACAGATCATAGCGATGTGCTCTTTCATCTGATGCCGTTGATGAGATGGACTGAAGGATGGGAGAGCTCTGAGAACTCGGACAATCGTCGGGCCGACCTCCTTCTCATTAATCACATGACCCTCACCCTGTTGCTTGTCTAAAATAGCAACTGCCCCTCTCCCTCTCTCTTGGCATTCCCCATACTTCCGTTTGATATCCCGCCCATCTGCTTCACGATCAAAATACCCGCTCGTCTCTCATCTCAAAATTGTTCAACATACCCGAGATGTTTTCGTGACTCGGGAGGATCAAACTTGATGTCCATCCAAATTGTTGTCTGTTTGGCATGAAAAGTACCGTGGATTTGACAGCGATGAGCATCAGGGATTCGAGTCTCGACTTTCTCAGCTCGAAAGTGGTACTGAGATGTGGATATATCTCAGCCCTGCGTATATCAAACCCGCGGTCCACCGTCCACCGACCCGCCAATGTGATCAGTAGACTGCGAGATGTGACAGGCAGGTTTACGCGTTGCGGCTCGTTTGATTTGAGATCTTTGTTTGCGATGAGTGGGGGTTCATCTATTTGTGAATGCCAATGTTTTCGATCAGAGGGATGATGATGTGAGGGATATCAAACGGTGATAGAGCATGTGTTATGCCTCTGGTGTTGGGGGGCAGGTTTACGCGTTGAGGTGAGGGTCTGGGGGCTTGGAGTCTTGGGGTGGGTAAGTAGGTAGTGCCTCGTGGCTATCTGATGGTCAGTCGAGTGCGAAATGGCGGTAAATGCTTGTGATCTGGCTTGGCATAGCGGGTAATCGGATGAGATACATGTTTGACAGCCTTGGATAGTGACATGCGGATGCTGGGGTGTATTATATTTCGAAGCTTGTGGCAGAACGTGGGATGGAGAGTCTATCTCTCCGAGTCCGTCTGACAAAGGGTCGTCTGCTCGAGAGAGTGTGTAAAAGCATGCAGGAGATGTGAGTCACATAAGGGAGGCGAGAGCAAATCTTTTCCAAATCGAGAAGAGGAAGCGAAGTTGTTGATGCCATCAATGCAAGTGCAGAGGCAATAATGATTCATTGATCTAAGGACAGACATCTAGTCATCAATCCTAAAGAGAGAGTATTATCATCCTAAGATCTATGCAAGTCCGGCCCGCTCACAAGAGATGAGATGCAGAAGAGAAGAGAAGCAACGAGAAATCTGAAGTCCCCAAGAAGCGAAGGAAAATACATGATTTGAGACGAAGGCTGCGCTAGCACTTCGTATGCCGCCCACCATGGCATTTCTTCCAGCCAGATTTTCGAACGCCGTCATCTTGTCCAAGCAGTGTGAAAAGAAAATTTGCCGCCCAAAGGAAAGTCGTCACAGTGAAACGAGTGTGAACATTCAAGCCATCAGCTTCTCAACCTCCAAAACACCAAACACCTCGCCGTCTTTCATGACAGCCAAAACAGCGTCGTCACCGTACTTGGCTGCTGCTGATGTTTCCCGCATCTTCATGATCCATTCCTTCGCGTGTAGCAGTCCCATATCAGACGAGATTTCAAGCCACTCGCTTCGGGGTACCAGAAGACCCGAGATGCACATGACTGGCTCATCCATATCATCTGGCTGAAGTCTCTTGATTCTGCTAGGAGAAGCAACAACCTCAGCGCCTTGGCGCACCCAGTGAGTTTTTGATCGGTAAGCAAACATGAGGATATGAGCTCCCGTGATGGTTGCGCTGTGGTCAACTTCCCAAATGTCAGGGACGGCGATGGCCAAGTCCGAGACTTTTGAAGGTCCCTTTGCAGCTTGACCGATGGCGCCTCCGGGATGATTCTGCGTGAAGACAGATTGAACGTTGATGTGCAACTCGTTGGAAATGACGACTGCGAGCGCATCACCAAGGGCCAGAGCCATGGTTGTTGAAGTGGTAGGAGCATTGAAACCAAATGAGTCGGTCTCGGACATATGGATTGGCGCAGGTAGAAGAATAGTGTCGGGTCGGTGTTCGATGATTTTGCAGGTTGAGGGATGCACGTGCGATGTCATAATAATAATCGGAAGTGAAGCGTCGAAATGCGGGAGGAGTGAAAGCAGCTCTGGAGTTTTGCCTGAGAATGTGATGAGCAAGATTGTGTCATGCTTGCCAACCTTTCCGAGATCTCCATGAAGAGCTTCGGTGGGATGGAGGTAGGTTGCATGGATCTTCAGGCTGTTCATGGTAGCAACGAGCTTCTTGGCGATGTGACCGCTCTTGCCTACACCACAGATAACGAGCTTGCCCTTCTCACCGCGAAATCTGGTGATGGCAGAAACTGCCGAATTGAATCCTCCTCTCGCGATGGGATCGGTCTCGTAAAGCCGCGTGAGACATGAGAGTGCAGTCGCTTCGGTTCCGAGGACATGCACTGCATTTGACAGACGCTGGCTGGCGGTTGAACATGAAGGCTCTCTGACGGGAGGCGTCATTGAGCACAAGTCGTCCAAAGGTGGTGTACAGAGTTCCTCGCATGGTGATGCTGGCGAGGGAGGAGATGGAGGAGGCATTGCAGGTGCGTGTGATGAGCCCAGGAGGAAGACCTCGCTGTTCTGTATAGGGTGGTAATCCAGCGCCATTGTATATGAAGGTGTGTCGTGAGGAGAATTATGTGTATGTGTCGGAAAGAATAAGGTAAGGACGAGAGATTGAACTTCTATTCAGTCCAATATATGACGCCGTCTCTTGATGTAAAAGGGACAATGAAAAAATCTTGCTTTAAAGTCAGCACAGCTGGTGAGGAATAGGCAACAAGAATTGGACCGACCAAAGGAGTTTATATCTTCTAAAATCCTAGACCCAAACTCAGTAGACCAACACCGCGGCTACGGACCGTGAGGATCTCCGCGTAATCTTCTTGGTTTCGAAGCACAACCTCAAATAGAACGAAAGGTGAAGCGGCGTTTGCGGATCATTCTGAAAGCATTGCGTGCAGGCGCCATGAGTACGACCAGGCCTTGTAGCAGACCTGTGGATATACTCGCCTGGGGAGAAAAAATAGGAAGGGGGGGGAAGATATCTTGGGACATTCAGATTAAGAATCGAGGGCGGATAGTGCGATGGAGAGCGCAATCGATGACACAGGGTCCATCTCGGTCGGCGGAGCTTGGCAGGTGGGTAGACCTGGGACAGCAGGGACGGTTACTCGGCGCCGGGTTAGAGATCCCTGTAGATCTCCCCTCCCTGCCTGCAGGCCCCTGGTGAGGCGTTGAGATGGTCGCTCAAAGGTGCTGTTGGTGCGAGGTTGGTGTATTTTCAGCGCCCAGCACGCAATCCTATCCTGCCTGTCGGTTGTGCTCCCCTGTGTTTTACGCCCTGCTCGCATAGCTTAGAGAGCTGTCTAGAGCTTAAGTCCGCTTATGGAAACCGACGCTTGAGTGGCTCGGATGTGCTGTGCAACGCCTCTCGAATATACGCTTTAACTTTTTCCAACATGGCTGGAATCGCACGTTATCGAAGCCCGCATCCATTGGCAGCAAGACGGCGGTGCTAGAGCATTTTGGGGTTGTCATAGAGTCATGATTTGAAAGCTGGCTTCCTTGCGGTGCCACTTAAGCTCCGAGCGCCAGATGCAGTTGAGCAGGATGTATGCAAACAAGAGCGGAATCACCGGAGCACCGGACAGGGTGCTTGCTTGATATCAAGAGTGAAGATGCGAATCGAGGAGGTTGATAGGACTTGCAGAGCGGGCTTGAGTTGCTGGCTTCGCGGGAGTTCATGGACATAGGCAAGGCGTTTTTTTCTTGGCAGGTCTGAAGATCCCAGAAGGCCGCGCAGGCGGTGTGGAAATGCACCTCGCCAAATCTCCAGACGGTTGAAGCCACCAAAATTCACACGTGGGAATTGTCTCTCTTGATATTCGCATGATTATTTTTGTCGTTTTCTGCTGAGTTCAATATCAAAGTGACAGCCGAGAGAATTCATATCCGCGCTATTATGCTTCATGTACGGTGTGCGTTGTACAGTGCCTGGGAACTCTATTATTCGCAACCACAATCTTTCGGTGAAGTCCTATCCTCACTGTCCTCGTAATTGAGCATACGTAAAGGGCCGCCGTGGCTGGTGTCTGAACACAATGCAGGTACTGCTATGATTCTGGTCTTCGGATATTATCCAACTCATCTCATCTATGCCGGGTAACAGAAGATAGGGGGCTTCTTTCGCAAACATGATGTTGTGAACTTCTGATGAACGTCGTGCCACCAGGTCTTTCCCTATCTGCGAATCCATGAGACGATCGAGAAACGAGTGTGGTTCCTCACCGTTTCACGAAACAAACGGTGACAACCCCACATCCTTCCTCACGATTGCCACGGGGTAAGATTACAGGATGAACTCCATACCTGCGAAACATATTTGTTTTGAGGCGATCCAAGATATGTCTGTCGATAAGTGATTCAATAAGGTTTGATAGTCCTGGTAGTCCACAACTGATAGAGCTAGAGGAAGAAATAGGAGGTCGGTATCACGTGATACATGCTCACTTCTTGGCAGAGCTTCTTTCTTGTCTTTACTTCATCTTAACTTCTAAAAAAAATAGTCATTTCACCGGATTTTATATTTTCGAAGAGCCTCGCTTGCTCAAATTCAGAAGCCTTGATTTGCCAGATATTGCTCTCATCACGTGACTGTTATTTACCCTGTCTTCCTCTGAGCGCCAAGCAAGCCTTCTCCACCGACCTCACTCGGCTTGGGCCGCGCTCCAATCCAGTGCTTCTGCTAATCTCGATCAGCCTTACCCTATCGAAATGCGATATCAAGTGTGGAGAAGAGACGCTTGTTCCTACCAGCGAACAAGAACACAATACTCAAAGTGACCGGATGCTGGAAAATGTGAATATAGAGATGGAAGTAGGAACCGAGAACTGTTAAGCATCTCCGTCAACAAAGTTGTCGAGAAGAAGCAGCTGCATGTACTTTGGGGCTCAGCAGGTGATTATTCTCGTTGGGACCGACTGCTCCGAGGACAAGCGAGCAATTCGATGGAGAACAGAATGTTTACCAATCCCTCGAAGTCGATTTACAAGGAGTGAAAGAAGAATAGTTATATCGAATCCGAGTCTTTAGGATCTCCACTTTCCATTAAAATTCTCATATCTCCCATAAGATATGTTTCTAGTTTCTTCAAACATTGCACTTTCCTGTACTTCTCGAAGCCAAAAGTCTCCTCAGGTTTCTGGCAGTTTAAATGGTCTCTACCGAGCCAATGAAACCATCGGGGTGTTTAGGCACACGGATAAAATTTGACGGGTGATGACGTTAAACCGTTTTTGGTCATCTGTCAAGCTCCTTCCCGCAGCTGCCCGCATTCAAGGTCTCCAAGTCTTCAAGGTCGCCATTCCATCATCCACCAGCAATTCAATCGTTCCCTACCGCGTCAAACGTACGATCACTCCCTGAATACCTTCAAAAAATTTCCTGTAAGTGCCAATGGATGCCTTTTCCCATTTCTCCCGATCAAGATGACAATGGAGGAGCCTCGGGGACGACGTTATGGCTGTTTACCTTTTGGCTAGTCACTCCATGAACGAGAGGACCTTCAAGGTTCTGCAGCAGAAAGAAACGTCAATCCTTTTCGGGGCTTCACCATACGGTCACCATAACCCAACAACCCTCCAGGAGCGCTTTTTGTGCATCTGATGCCGCTTTCCTTCGCGTTCCTGGCTCCGATTACCCCTCTATTGGCCCAAGCGCACAGCTAACAAAAAACACCAGCAGATTCCTACGAGACTTCATCATCTCTTCGATCACCTTCATACAATACTCGAAGCTCTTACACAAATGTAAGTCTCAGTCTGCGGCTTTCCCAACATTTAGAGCGCTGCGTTCTCGGGGACACTATGTGTGGGTACGCGCGACTTTACTGCTCCCGAATCACGGCTATGTCTTCAAGTTCGGCCCAGCTCGCCTTCAAGGACCTTTGCAGGCAATCGCCAGCAGTATATAGCCCCAGCCAGGGAACAGCATATTTTCGAGCATGTGTGAACTTCAAATGCTAATTTCTCCTGTCAGTCTACAATGGCAGCACTCACTCCCATCGAAGCCCGCGATGCCATCCAGCTATTGACGAGACGAGGAAATTGGGCTAGCCACGAAGCCGGTGTCGTCGTTGTTTTCTGCATTGTTTTCGTCGTCGCAACTGGTCTTCTCTCCCTCTGCGTTTCCCGAGCTATTGCCAGACGCAGAGCCGCTCGTCCGCAGAACTGATCGGAAAAAGATGCGAAGACGGCAGAGCGGACGGTAATACTTTGGGCGATATGGCGATAATGGCAATGGAACCTATGGGCAGGATGAAATTTGGGAGCAAAACGAAGCGGTTCGATTGTACTTGTACAGAGTCGACTTCTCCTACTGGCGTTTGAGGATCGATGGTGGGCTTTGGACGTTTGCTTGGTTTCCAGATTTCCTGCGCGCTTATTCCCCACAACGAGAACGAATTGATGCCGGCGTTTGACTGCTTCCTTGAATGGTATCAAATACTCCTTCTGACGATGATTTCTTTGCAGTCCCTCGAGTGACGTACTATTTTCAGCCTCAATAGCCGCCAAGCTATTTGGCGCCGGCCTCGAATCAGGTGGATTGACTTCTTCTAGCTTCGAATTCTCATTCGGGATGATGCAACCCTCACAAAATTCAGAGAACAAGACATCAACAATAAGACCCTGGAAACGATTCATCTTTGTTTTGAGATGCTTTGAGGCTCTAGTAAAAAAGTGGCGACATTTTCAGCGTGGATTCTCATCTTACCGTATATTGACATGGGCTTTGAACCACGAACTGCAAGGCTTTCCCGTGACAAATATCATATTCCATTTCTATTGTGGAACCCTCGTTGACTAAAGCTATTAGTAGGGAATTAGTTTAGTAGCGATGTCCATCTCCCGTGCCACTATTCCTGCTGCCGGCTGACGGCAAAGCTTGTCTTTCTTGCTGCAGTAGTTGTGGATGCAAGGTACTCTGGTGGCCTCTGGGGTAACTAGCGACTCTGACTGCTGATTTTCTGTTTACATCAGAGTAACATCAGAGTAACATCATAGGATGTTTCTCCGAAGTAGGTAAAGATTTACGCCATCCTTCCTCTCCTGAAACCTTTCTCTTCCCCATTTCGCTACAGATGTATAATCTATATAGCATATTGGCAAGATGTACCTTTCCGCACTTTCTCTGGCGACTCTCGCGAGCTTTGCTCAAGCCAAGCAATGCACGAACATCACAATCCCAGTGGACCTCAATGTTTGCAGAGGCCTATTCAACTTGCCTCCACTGAACGACTCCCGGACCGTCACGATGTTCGCCCAGAACTTTACTCGCCAAGGAGGGAACTTTGAGATGGCACTCACTGGTTACAACAACACCGTCGGGACTTATAACATCAGTGCTCAGGTCTGTCAGCCGAACACAACGAGCACTAATGGCTCAACATGGCAATTCTTGACCCACGGTATTGGATTTGATAAGTCGTAGGTCTTACACTTCCTGCGATAGAAGAACCGAGCTGACGATAGCAGATACTGGGACCTCTCCTACAACAACTACAACTACTCCTATACTGACGTCGCAGTGGACAAATACGGCTACTCAACCTCACCATCGACCGCCTCTGCATCGCCAACAGCTCCGACGGTGACCCCATCTTGACCATCCAAGCGCCCACTGAGCTCTCGGCTATCCTAGTCGTCACCCAACAACTGTATAAAGTCTCTCGCACAGTCGTTGAAGGTGCCGTGCAAGCTTTCCTCCCGAACGAGACGACCGTCAATATGAACCACCTTGCGCAGTTTATCAAAGAGTAAGAATTGAGTGATCTGGTGAGTGGACTGAATGGCACGGATAGTGAAGATGTTGCGGTTGATATAGATTTGCCGGATGGGTATTTGACGTGGGCGGATTTACGGGCTAATCAGTTTACGTTTTTATTTCCGCCGAATATAGATACGGAGTTGGCGGCGCATACGGAGAGTACGAAGCAGCCGGTTACCGTCGGTGAAATACCTACGATGGGGTACGTTCCTCCTCTCTTCCCCTTCCCTTCTATCCTGTTTTAGTGTAAGCAAGGATGTTTGCTGATGAAGGTAAGTAGCGCCCAGCCCATGATAGCACCAGACTTCACCGGCCCTGTGCTCATCGTGACCGGCGACGAAGACGCCATTTTCTGTTGTGGTAACTGCTCGAATACTCGCGGTGTCGCACCCAGTATTCCTGCGATGGCGCAGATGGCGTTCCCGATGGAGAGCAACTTTACGCCTTATGTGCGGCCGCTGGCGGGACATGCGGTAAATGTACAGTATTATAATGCGACGGGAGGGTATGATGTTATGAATGGGTATTTGAAGGAGTAGGGATTCTAAGTGGAAAAAAGGGCAGGAGAATGTGAAGGTGGAAGAAATGCGGGGTAGTGAGAAGGCAGTTGAAGTTTAAAAGAATCTGTATATATGTGTGAATGTAGATTGGTATGGCGCAGGTTGAGGTAGAGTTAGATGTGTAGTGATGATTTTGATCTAGACAGCTTCAACTTCATCATTCTGAACTGAGGGTGTGTTGAGCGAGCATGGACAGGGGCAGGTGTGCTGACGAAAATGAGTCAGTGAAGTAGACGAAGACATTCGATAGAGGAGGAAGTCATTGGATTACCTTGTATTGATTTCTCCTATCTTGTGTTCCCCAATCATTGGAGAAGCGAGATGCTGGAATGTGTGCTAAGCGAGAATTGAAAGGGGATGGGCGGTGGAAACTCCCTTTTTGAAAATGGTAAAATCTTACAGCAAATCTTCCACGCTTTGAGCTTGTTCTCCATCTGCATTTCTCAACTGTCCCTGGAATGCGCAGGAAAGTTGCGAAGGGCCTGAGTTGAAGTTCGTGAGTTCTAGGGATCGGACACTTGCCCAAAAGGGTATTTTTTGCAGCTTCAAAATACCTCTTTTCTTGAAACATCGCAAGTAGGCAACGGCAAGGCAATCGATGTCGTGACCGATGACTACCCCTTTTCCAATTCGTTGCCAGCACTCGCCTTGCTCTAACTCCTCCTCTCCACCAATCAACTCGCGAGGCAGCGGGTAGGCGACCCGTCCCGGGCGTCACACCTCATGGTCGAGGCACCTCTGCATCAATCTCTCCCCTCCACAACTTAATTTTGGCTCAGAAATCAGAGCAAATCGGGTCGAGTTCCCCTACTAGTGCCAACAGATGCATGGACCACCAGCGATAGGAGGAGGAGTCATCCTAAACGCTGGAACATCGATTGGAAGCGTGCAACCATCTTCTTTTCTCTCAGTTCTCTGCCCCACGCGACGAGACGAACCCAGCTGCGTAGACACCTGGACGCCTCGCCCTGCCTACGCAGTCTCCTTCTCTTCTTCCTTCTTCTCATAAATCAATCTATCTACGACTTACGAATTCCTTACATTTATTTTATTCTATCGGGTCAATTTGTTCGGTGAGGAGAGCGCAAGTGATAGCCTTGTTCCTGGTGCGTGCGTCTGCCTGCCACGAATTGTGAACATGGTGAAGTTCAAGATGCTGATATGCCAGCCCCAGATTTCCAATGTGTGCGATCTGACTCGATTGCGACGCGTCATTTACGATCATCTTTACGAATCTCGAAGTATTTCAATTGTGAGAGCTCGAGTCTGGATATATCGATGCTTGACGTTCCCAAGCTGTGAATGAGCAATAGCCGCCGGCCTGCCAGCGCACCTTCGACCTCTTTGAAGACCTCGCGCTCGCCCTCGATGCGACCCGCTGCTGAGAGGGGCTTTTTCCTCGTCCTCTCCTACGACCGCTTCTATCTTTGTCTTCAAAAACTATAATCGACCAGCCCGGAGCTGCTGCTCATGGCTTCCAATGCAACCACTGTGCCGAATACTCCACTCCTGAATACATATCCGAATGACGACGAGGCGACGAGGTTGCCAAGCGGACGATGCAATTACACTGTTTTGAGTGTCGGTGGGAATGCGCCAAAATGTGGTTGTCGACGGTTTTGGGACAAGGCATTGGGTACTCCGACACAAGGGAGGGGACAGAGGTCGGGCTTCTGCATGTGTGAGCATCATGCTTGCTTTCACGATGATGCTCCTGAGGGGCAGGTTGCAACTCCAAGGCCATCGAGCGATGTCACGATGGCCGATGTGACTCCCATACTTCCTGCCCCTTCGCAAACACCCAGAGAGCAGGAAATACAGGGACAGAATAGACAGGACAATAGTGTTAAGGTAGGCCGTTCATCCGAGCCGACTCTTCCGGATACACTTCCTTGGGGTCGATACATACATTCTGGATCCATTGGAAGTCTACCAGCTATCCCTTCCCAGTGCTTGCTTCCAAGCGACAATGGGTCAATCACCTCCGGTAGTCAGTCAGCATTTCTTCAGCCCTTCGGCGGACTCGGACTTGGAACGTTGCGACGTGCGCCTAGGCCTGCTGGACAACTCATGAACCAGGAGAATGGTCAGCCTCAACCTAAGGATACCAGGATGCAAGTTTATGAGGATGCCAATGGAAATGCTTTCTTGCAGAGTCTGACCGATATTGCTACCCCAAGTGCGGGAGCTTCTCAAGAGCCAGATGCTGATTTTGGTAAGCATGTCGCGGATGCCCACGAAGATCTTGGCGAGACAGAAGAGGGCAGACGTCAAGTCGCCCATGGTGTCGTGGCACTTAGACCAGTGCCCAAGCAAGACATGACCTCCCAAGGCCCGATAAAGCAATCAGGATCTCATCCTGGACTTGAGTCCCTGGTTCCCCATGAGACCGGGGACAAATTACCTGTCACCCGGCTCAACAGCCTGGTCAAGCAACTGGCGGACTGCCCGAACCAGATTCAGAATCACGAGCACCGCATCGACCTTCTGGAGAATGCTTCATTTTCCAATGGTGTCATTGATGATCTTCGCGCTGCAGATGATCATATGGACTCAAGGGTAGGAGACTTAGAGGAGAGATTTAGAGATCTTGAGAAGGTTCAAGCTGCCATGAACGACGTCAGTAGCGTTGGAAGCAGGCAACACGTTGATACGTCTTTCGATTCTCACGCTTCACAAACCTCATCAGCTATGATAGCAGCCGCTATAGATGCCTCTCGCGTAGAGGCTCTTGAGGCTCAAGTTGCTGAGCTGCAGGCCTCGGCTTTACCCTCTTATTCCCGTCCTTGGGAACTCGAGGTTGTCTTCCTTCCTTTTGGGTCTCGTCTCATGGGCATCTGGTCATCACAGCATGGCATGACTCAAAGGTTACGGCTAAATAGTACGGCGACCGATGAGTGGACGCAAACGCAGCATGACATGGCTCTCGCCCAGGCATGCCTCAAAGATCATGACCAGGCTTCTGCCTGGGAGATCTCAGCCGAGGATCTCGCCGATCAGGACGAAGATAATTGGCTGATGGCCAAAGCTTGTGGACTCCGGAGTAGAGTTGACGAGCGGCTTCGCAGTAGAGGGCTCGTCAAGTCGGTCCGCATTCTCGGACCTGATGCTCGGGACGTTCAAGCCGCTATAATGACCGCTTTTGGTGAACTACCAAACGTGCTCACAGAAGACCCATATACTCAACGCGAGGATGAGAACGCTGGCCTGGTACCCAAGGCGCTCAAGAACTTTCTTGGACTTCAGTCGCCGTGGGTCCCGTTGCGCAAAATCCACAAGGACTCATGCCTTCGATTCTTGAATCCATCCGAGATGGTCACGCCTGCTCTATGGAATGTTCCGTTCTTGTCATCTAGCGTTGCCATGAGACACAAGACCTTAAGACGGCTCTATGTTACCCAACGCGATGGCTACATTCAGCATCTCGGCGGCAACAACGCAGATTGGACTTGGCAGAAACTTCGCCAACTCCCGCGAGTCTATCCAGACCGGCCAAGCTTCGACCACACCCCGGAAGCAGATGCTCATGAGCCTTGCTGGGAGTTCGATGAACGTCTTGACCCTCCCCACGAGAGTATTCATTCCTCCTTCGCCTCACAAATTTCATCATTGAGCATTCGCTCTCAGCCTGGTGAGGAGATTGAAGAACATGAGCCAGCCTCACCATCCGACCACTTCTCCTCTGCAGCTGCCTCGCCCAACACTTCTACAACACCTACCTCTGTAGCTCCTGCTCCAGGGCCACCACTATCTCCTCTCACAGAACGGCATCCCTTCCGGCCTGTTCACTCACGCACAATCTCTATGCCGGCGCTTGTGCCTCTAGCGGCCTCACAGCCCAGCAAACGCCGCATCACTTCATTCGACCGCGAATCTCATACCTCACCAACTCGCGTCGCCTCAACATCAGCCCTAGCCGCCTCAAACCTGACCTTGAGCAAGCGTCGCCGCATATCTCGCTCCCCCTCTCGGCCAATCGACACACCTCGCTGGTCTAACGGACCACCATCTCCATACCCCTTTATCGAGGACCTAAACGCCGCACAACAGCGAGATAAGCGCAACATCACACCTTTCGCATACGCTACACCTCACAGCAACGCACCCTACATCGAGCGTCCTCCTGGCGACATTGGTATTTACGAAGATGAAGCTGAGGCTTACTTCAACGAGCATAACGGCCAAGGCAGCACGACCGATGAATTCAACCTCGAGTCTCAAGAAGAGACCGGCGCCGAGGATCACGCGCTGACTGAATTTGACTTTGACCAAGAGAGCGAGGAGCTAGCGCAGGATGAGGTTCCAGTTATGCCGTATCCGAAGAAGGCGGTGCCAGGGCAGAGGAACGAGCCGATTCAGATTCATGAGGATGATAATGAGGAAGAGAATAGTGAGGTAGACGAGAATTCGAGTGAGGGGAGTAGTGTGCCCTCCGAGTATCCGAGTCGGCAGCCGGATCTGGAGGCTCTTGCCTCTTTCTCTGGGCCGAAGCCTGGATTTAGGATTCATGTTGATGAAGAGGCCGAGGTCCAGTGACGTCTTCTGTTGTCGCTGCCTTGATGTGCTTCATCTCGATGTCAGATGCTGGACTTCGCTTTTATGGTGCCGGCGAGAGGAGTTTGCGGCTAGACTGTAACACAGCGGATGCAGACAGGGCGTGTATCATTTCTTTACATATACCTGTCATGTCATTTGATTTACTTTCATATATCGATTATATAGTATATACCAGCAGGGAGCGTTGGTGTTTGGACTTAGGTCTTGGTTGGGTCGGTTGCTGTTCTGCCTAATCTCTCTTCCCTGGCGCCTTTTTATTTTTTCCGTCATCTAGCTTGGCTGGTTGGGACGCAAGGATAGATTGGAGAGCGTGAAAAGGGAAGAAGGCAGATTGCAAACGTAGAGGATCGAGCAACATGTACCAAGAAAGTACTCTGGCTCTCCGCTTCTTGTATACATAGATAGGTATACAGACAGATGATGTATAGCTATCGAGTAGTTCATCTCTAAATAAAAATCACTTTCAAGGAAGAACTTCCCACTCCTGGCACAAGGAAATTTGAGGTATATCGGGTCGAGGTGGCTAGCTCAAGGCTATCTTCGAGTTTCCCATGTTCGTTCTTCCTCTCAGTGACCATGATTGGCTTTCTCGCCGCCTGACTTCTGCGCGCAGCTGCAAACTAAGGTACACCTCGGGTAATATGAGCCTCCTCGAAGGCACCCCTTGACCAATAATATCTGCAATTTCATCAATTTGGAGGCCAAATGATCCCATCACACCTTCTCCAACATCCTGCAGAGTGTCAAAGTTCCTAAAACTCAAATTAGCAAACTGTTGCAAAGAAGGATGCTGATTGGATGATTTTGTGTCCACTCAACGACAACGTACGGCATCTCAGGTAGTACAGTACCTCTTGAGGGTCATTTTCAGCCAGTAGAATGTCTTGATTTCAGCTGGTTGGAGGCCAGACACCCAGCCTGCAACTACAACTGGCGGTGCAAAGCGTAGAAATTCTCAGAAAGCACGTTGGCTTTTTGATGGAAAGCAGGCTTATTAGTGGATGCTTTTCTGGTAGTTGAAGTCTACGTAGGGACAACGCAGCCTGCATGTCGCCTAACTCGGCCACTTTCCATAACGTTTGTAAGTCAATGATGTCTGGTGCTTTCAGCCACTTTGGAGGCCAGAATTTCTTTGCGATCCCGATGCCGAGTACGACAGAGCAAAAATTCTTAAAAAGCACCTTTCTTGTCTGATGGAAGGGAGCTTGCTGATTGGATCGCTTTTGCATCTGCTTACTAGCTTTCATGTCTTATTTGATAGATAGATTCTGTTTAGCCCGTCTTCAAGTCTGCCTCCCGCTCTACCCGCGTCTCGCTTAACTCAGCCCCTTTCCATGGCGCTTTTAAGCCAGTGATGTCTGCTGCTTTCAGCCATTTGGAGGCCAAAATTATTATTTTGAGAGAGGCTGTGTCGTCGTCGGAGTGGAAATTCTCAAAAAGCACATTTCCAAAGTCAAGCAAAGAAGTCTCTTGATTGGTCGGATTTTTGCCAGCAAGCTGAGAAATTGTGAAGGTAAGAAATGTTACAGGCAATGCTCCCAGAGTTTTCGAGCCAATCATCTCTTCAGGTTCCATACATTTAGAGACCATTAGCGAGGGTGATGCACCAGCAACCTTTCCAAATTTGTGAGAGCGGGTTTTTGGTAAACGTGTTCAAATTCTCCGAAAACTACCTCAGCAAGCTGCTGCAAAAGTGTTTTCTTGATTTGCTGCGAGAAGATGATGGGCTTGATGATGGACTTTCAATCTTCCACACAGAGACCAATTTGAATTTGAAGCAGTGGCCTTGAAAAGCATGAGCCGTCGAGATGGATGAATAAGTCTACGTGAGAATGAGAGGTTTAGAAGTACGAGTAATTCATCTTTGAAAAATATTCTGCTAGGCGAGGAAACGTGGGTTCTCAGGATTGAATCATCTAACAGATTCATTGAAGCCTCTATAGAGGCTGACTTTGTAGTCTTTGGCGGAGGCGCTTGCCAACAATAACTCGTTTACAACGAGGTCTTATTCAGAACAAGGTTTACTGACTGTATAAGAGTAAAGTATTTCTAGAACTTCCTGTTGTCGTCCAGCATCAGCTACAATGCAACTGACACACTAACATGGTGAATCGCATTCAAATAGATGCTTGGGAGAATGAACTAGAATCGTTTCATAATCTATAAATACTCCTTCTCGTCCTCTAACTCCTCCTCGTCTTTTCCACCATCATCTCCATCATCAGAAACCTACAACTTCCACAAACCCAAGCAAAATAGACTTGAGCAAACCAAAGTAAACCAAAAATATCGACTTAACAAAAAACAAACGACAACATAAAATGGCCTGGCAAAAACCTGGCGGTGAATGGGGCAATGCTGGCGGTTTCATACCAGGAGCGAACGGTGCGTGGGGCGGGCAACTCCCTATTGGCTCTGGCGGTTCTGGTATCGGCGGCAACTACAGTATGTCTGGCCCCAGCGGCCTCTTTCCAAACGGACAACCCTATGTAAGACCGCCTGTCGCTGGCCCTGCTCCAATTTTCCAGCTGTAACCCAAATCCCTTCTGGAGGCCGGATCGATTTGGTGGTGGACCTTTTGGAGGCAGTGGACTCTTCTGAAGCGGTTACGGGAATTATCGAACAGCAAATATGTAGGAGATCTGCCGAGACAGGGAAGGATGTATTTAGAGAGAAGCTTAGAAGGGGGTAGGTTATACTATTAGTACTTTTCGAATCGAGGAGCTTCAAGGGAGAAAGTTGAGAGAGGAGTTAGGAGGAAGCCTACAGAAGCTGTATTATTAATTTAATCGATGAGCTTTCACACACTGTAACGCAAATGCCACGAGGTGAGCTATGAGGAGGGATGGAGTGGCAGAAATAAATGTGGCGAAGAAACGACTCGTGCAGTATGATTGGGATAGAATGGCAAAAAATTATAGGAGCATTTCAAACATAAGATGCAGTGAATCATAAACAAAATGTAACAGAAAACAGTGAGTATTTAACCGATCGCCAAACAACTTTTGGAGTGACAGAACTCAACGTGGTAGAATCAAGAGCAGGTTCCACAAACTCGCCACTTGGCAGATTAGTAAAGCACTAGCTTTAGCTTTAAAATCTCTGGTGGTCCTTTTCGGAGCGTTCCCCTACTCTCCAGATGCGGTGCTGGCGGATGAATGCTGCACCAAAGGGGGACTTGGCAACCAAAACGTTATGTTCACCTAATATGTACAATTATCGGTACTGGTCTACAGGTCCTTGCGGAAAACCTCGGTGCTCCACGGCTCGCTCGTCAAACTCGTCAACCCTTTGATGTTCTCGCAGCTCTTACGTCCACTCAAAGGTCCAGGTGCCGGAATCTCAATACCATCCTTCTTGACCGTTCTCCCGCTATCAACGCCAACATCCTTTCCGCTCTTCACATTTCTATCCTCACCAGTGATAGCTCCAACGTTTATGCTGGTATCCATATCTGCGGCGCCGGCGGCTAGGGCTTGGAGGAGTGCAACGGTGGACTCGGGAGTCAGGTCTTCGTAGTAATCGTCGTTGATTTGGACCATAGGGGCATTGACGCAGGCGCCGAGACATTCGACTTCGACGAAGGTGAAGAGTCCGTCGGGAGTGGTCTCGCCGGCCGTGATGCCCAGGTGCTCGGAGATGGTCTTCACGATTATGTCGGAGCCACAGCCACCAAGTTGGCAGGGTGTCTGTCAAACACAAATATCAGCTCCTGTACTTTATCTTCGTACACCTAGACTTCCCATCCGGGAGACTCCATCTGAGAAGAAAGTTCCAGCTTACCGTAGTGCAAACCTGCAAATGGAACTTGCCAACCGGACTCCGGTTATACATCGTGTAGAAAGTCGCAACCTCGTAGACCCGCATGGGTGGCATCTCCAGTATCCTGGCGACCTCATTCATGACACTCAAGCTCGTAAATCCATGCTGTCTTTGTCCCAGATCCAGGATCGGCATCACAGCGGCTTTCTTGTATTGTGGCGGGTATCGTTTGAGGATCTCATTGATGAGCTTCTGGTTCTGCTCCGTAAACTTGAAGGGGATGGAGGCATTGTTCTCAGGACTGTCGCGGTGCTAGAGATTCGAGCATGTCAGTCATCTCTGCCATTGGGTGGATAGCTTCGAGCTTTGGAGAGAGCACGCACGACTTGAAGGGCATCGCTGCGAACCCGCGAGCTAGCCGCGAATGACCGGTATTGTGACCGTGAAGCTATGCGCGCAGGCCGGATAGCTGACCTGAAGACTAAGGGAGTGATTTTGGATGCCATTGTCACTGTGCTGAGGCGCAATGGCTGCTGAGAGATCGAGTCGATGTTTTGGAGGTTGATTTGGTGCATTTCAAATGTTCCGATGTGATTGGCGGCCAAGGCTCGCAGTCATGTGACAAGTTCGACTTCTTGCAATATTGCATCTTTTTCCTTCACTTAGGTCGACAGGAGTGGCGATGACGGCGGTAGTGACCCATCTATTGATTTATGGGCTATTGGATGCCCTCCAAATTTTCTAGGAGGTAGAGATAGGAGCCAGGAGCATATAAAGGGTTGGAGCTACGAAGTTTCCGAGCCTCCGCCCCTGCTCAAATGTCACTTGAGCTTCTGAAATTATTTTCGTCCTTGGACACTTGCTATTTCTTGAGTTCTTATGCTATTCTTGTGGTTGAAGAGGTACGCCTGTTCTTTGCATATGTCTACAGTTAAAGCACCACCTTGGTTTTTGTGGTTGGATGGGTTCTGGCACATTCAGATGATTCTGCCAAAATGTCACTCTGCTGTCTACCGTTTACTCAGCCGAGTTTTATCTCTTGGGCCGATTTGATACTCTTAATGAAGGTGATGGACCCGAGTGGTGTAGAGTCCCCTCTACACAGAGATGGCAGAATGAGTCGAAGTGCCATTGACCTCACTCTTTACACCGGTGAATGGTTGAAATAAGGGAAGTGAGACTCGTTACTCAAAACCAGATAATGACTGGTACAACCCATCTTTATTTTACCGCTTTTGGGTGCTGAATCTATCATTTTTCAAAACTGTTGCTGTTTGATAAGATCTCGCCGACTTCTTGTCTCCAGTGTCGCCTCTTGGATCTGACGCAATTCATCTTACTGCACTACTCGTGCATGCTAGTTCATCGTCTTCACTATCTCTACTACTATATCAAATTTCCACACTATCTTTATGCTACCCTTCTACTCCCATTGTTCTTTTTTTCCCTTATTTTCCATTTCAAAAATTCGACACTGGATACCAAGATCAAAAATATTCCACTATGCCACAGAGTTCATGACATGCATAGGTGGGCCTCTTCAATGATTACTAGAAGTATCAGGCAGTGCCGACTGGAAGTGCAATAATTTTGATTAAGAAACGGGTTTGAACCGCATAGGTGGTGATCTATATTCTCTCGTTCATCGTGGAATTTGAACACGAGCAAGATACTTTTGCTCATACTTTTGCTCGTAGAATTATGAGCAAGGTTCTCCTGCCCATTATTATTTGCTCTGTTTCAACATGAGTGAGATTTTCTTGTCCACAACAGGGTTTTTATCGTGGTCCAGAATCTCCAACGGAGTCCCTGGCTACCACATCTAGTAGTCAATGATTCTGACAGAAAAGTCACGTGCCAGAATCCCTTTCTCACCCCCATTCCCCCACCCCTTGAATGAGGCGCAGCTTCAGCGGACAAACTTAAAGTAGAAGATTTGGCGAACCCGAATGTACTAAAATCGGTTCCGAAGAGCCGGATGCCGTCCCAAAAGTTCAGGGCCAATCAAGTTCCCGAAAGCATACTCCCAGGTCAGTCGGCATCCTTCGCCTGCTCGATTAAATATCCTTCCAGGCAGCTGTCACTATGCAAGGCCTGTTTAGTTCTATACTGTTGACTGTTCTTTATGACGATTGGGTTGGCGCAAGCCACGCTCGGGATCAGCGCCAACCAGATCTTTACGTGACGGACTTATCGTTGCATGCTTCTATTGCTGTGAGGCTGTTGTTCGGTCTAAAACCACTGCCAGCATCATGAGAGACGCCGTCGGCTCGGACCCTATACCTAAATGAGATTGGGATCTGGAAGGTTGTGGTCCCTGAGCTTTGCAAAGAGCTATATCTATCTCCCTCCCCTCACTGTCTCTCGATCCTGGAGCTTCCCAGTTTCTCTTTTGATATCAAGTACTTTTCCAAACCGAAGTCATGATGTCTGCGTTGCACGAGGTCAACGAGCTCCAGAAGTCTCTCAGTAGCTTAGTTCAGAAAGTTTCTGGAGATGAAGGTGCACGCAAGGCTCTGCTAGCTCTGCTCAGGCAGCAGGTAGCAGCTTTGGAGTCTCCCGTGGAAACCATATGGAGAATGATCATGGAAGTAAGTGCCACTCTTCTGAATTTGGACCCAGCCCTGACATGCTTCAAGCCCCATCAAACTGCGTCCTTGAGAACCGCTCAAGAGATGGGCTTGATTGATCATCTTGCCTCAAGCTCGAGACCCAAAACAGCGACTGAGCTTGCCTCTATTACCAATGGCGACAAGCAGCTAATCGGTACACCTCAGAATCGAGCCTTCACTTGAGTCCATATAACTGATCATAGTCTAGTCCGCCTCCTCCGCGTCCTCTCCATAATCCGCATCGTCGACGAAGTATCCTACGAAATCTACGCCGCGAACCCCACCACCAAAGCAATCGCCAACCCTCTCCTCGGCGGCGGCTACAAATTCATGTTCGACTGTGCCGCCGCCTCCGTAATCCACATGCCTCAATTTCTCTCCTCAACAGGATACGCCGACCCGAAAGGGCCCAACGGTATCTTCCAATCCGCGTTCAAGACGGATCTGCAGCTGTTCCCATGGCTGATGCAGCATCCTGATCAGATGAAGAATTTCAATGATTTGATGGTAGGTCAGAGGATGAGTTCACCGGAGTGGCATACCGTTGCTGATGTAGAGTCTATTTTGTTTGATGGTGTGAGAGGAATTATGGATGATGATACCCTGATTGTGGATATTGGTGGGAATAGAGGGAACGACCTCGAGGCGTTTAAGAAAGCGTTCCCGAATGCGAAGGGCAAGTTGGTCTTGGAGGATTTGCCGCCGGTGATTGATGATATTAAAGAAGATGGGTTGCATAAAGATATTGTGCGGCTGAAGTATGATTTCTATACGCCGCAGCCGGTGATAGGTATATGCTCCCGTCCAAGAACCCTCTTCAACTTTCTGACAGGGCACAGGCGCACGAGCATACTACCTCCGCTACATCATGCACGACTACTCCGACGATGTCTGCCGAACGATTCTCAAGAACATCACTGCAGCCATGAGACCAGGCTTCTCCAAGCTACTGATCTTCGAGTTTATTCTGCCTGATGTGGGCGCACCGCTCTTCGGTTCATTGCTGGACATCAATGTTATGGCGCTGCTGAGTGGTCGGGAGAGAACGGAGACCCAGTGGAAAGAGTTGCTTGGGAGTGTCGGATTGGAGGTTGTGAAGTTTTGGGGTACAGGGAAGGAGACCGAAGGATTGATTGAGGCTGTTTTGAAGAATAATTGAGGACGAAATGCTGAGGCTCAAGTATGAAGAATAGCATGTCAGACAGAGTAAATTTGATGCTTGCGGTCATATTCCATATCCCCTCCTGAATATTGTGTAGATCCTTGCTAGATCCATCCGTTCCTGCAGTGGCCTCAGTCCCACAAATTCTCCACGAGTATCACTCAGCCGCTGAGATCATCTGTTGGGCGATCCTGCGCTTTAGAGTGCTGAGTGATCCTGGAATTTGAGTGCCTCACTCTCAATTGGTTGGTTTCTTATCCATTCGTCTGTTGATGTGTACGTTGTAGTTCTGATGGGCATGGGACTTGGAATACTGTGATTAACCCACCGACAACCAATTTCTTCCTTTGTAAATTTGGAGGTAGATTTTACGCTCATCCTGTGGGCCGCAGTTCCAATGACACGACCTTAGACGGCCATTCCATAACCCAGCTCCAATCAGCCGGTATCATCTTCCCGATTCCTGCAATAGCCTTCTCAGCAACCTGCTGCGACCTTCCCGTTCCATGAAGCCACCAGACGCTGTCGATGACCTTCAGCAAAGCCAAGTTTCGGGCCAGGAGTGCTAATGCACGAGGATCTCTCTGCTCGACTAGTTCTAAGAATCTCTCTGGAAGTCTGATTGGCATTGTTGCAACCCGCCTCTGGATTCCGGATTGGGAGCAGCCTGCGCAGATAGCAGAGCATATTGATAAAAGCTCAGCTACTGTCTTCTCCAAGACGTCCCTATCTCTGGAAGAAATCTCGGGTTTATCGAATGATTTCGAGAGTAAATCAAGGTCCTCCTGGCAACTTGACAGGAAAGGGTCCTCGCCGGCTTGTTCCTCGACATCCGTGATGGGTATTGGATCGGCATACCACAGGTAACCAGATCCTCCGAGACAGGGCCACATTTGATCGAACAATACTTGAATACCGCGAGCCATGTAATATGTCTGAAGAGGGAGCTCGTAAGCCTCATTTGGAGGATTGCTGTGGGCAGAGAGCCAGGTGTGGTGCGTGATCAAAATTGCTGTAGCTAGCAGAGATTCTGCGGACGCTTCTTTGACATTACTGAGCGCTTTCCTATGATTTCTCACTGCTCGATCAAAATAGTACCCCGCAGCGTAATGGAGCAGTCGATCATTGGGAGTGAGTGCCCAGTGATGAAGGGCCGAGATTCCCAGCAACGCACTAAGAACGAGATCAGAGTGAAATGCAAGCTGAGGAATGCCCATTGACCATGTTTTGTTCGCTTGAGGGTATTGTCCGTTGGGTAGCTGCGTGCATGTTGAAGTCGTGTAGTGATGCATGAGTCGTAATTCTAGCACTCGTGATCCATCTGAGTGGCTCATTCCTTGTGGCTGAGTGCTGATACATGGTCTCAATGGGGCCAATTGGATTGATTCCGACAATTGGATTGGCTTCGAAACCCCTTCAATGCTCTCTGGTGTCACCTCAACGAAGTGCTCAAAGTTACAGGTCGCAAGGCCTGGGAAGCGGCGAGCGCAATTGCCACATAATGGGTGCTTCTCATCACACTACTTACCGTGAGTATTGTTCTCGAAAATCAAACTGTATCAGCACTTGCCTTGACCTTTCTTGCTTTACAAGTCCTGCAGCCCTTCCGTGATTTCTTGAATGCTCTTCGAGGAGGTATGTGTTCGGCCGACCCCGCCACCATAGCGGTGGAGGACGTCGAGAACATTGGCTAGAGATAGAACCAGAATTCAATTAGCTGGAGGCGCAAACCAGAGTCGTCAAATGACTAGGAAGTGTCAAGAAAGCAAGATGAAGATCAGAGAGATTTTAAGAAGTTGAGATATTATTATCGCGAGCTGAAAGTAAGCAGTTCAGCCCTATCGCTACCCTAGTTGAACCACTAAAGGATCGCCGTTCAGGGGGTTGACAAATTCTTGGGGGCGCTAATTCCTTCCTAGAGGCCCAGTCATCGATAGTTGAATCGCGAGAGATAGATCAAGGGACATAATGTCAAAGTATTTGCTGAACTATTAAGTACGTAGCAATGAATGAAAGTAACCTGCACGCATCGAGGGAAAAGGCACAAAAAAGATTTTTGGGTGAAAAGTTTCTCTGCATCTGTCAAAAGCAGACCCTTCTCCCCAAAATACGAGCTTCTTAGTAGGGGGCTGAAGCATGCTGTTCCTCCACGTGAATTCGAGGTGGGGTCGTTCCAGCTAAAAATTGGCAATATTTCACTCGTGGCTTCATCTCTGTTGACGTGAAACACACGTGATTTTACCCCCCTGTACATAGCCTATATATATA
>AYLM01003307.1:0-22029 GCA_001625345.1 Cairneyella variabilis
CTCCTGCTTCTCTCACTGGTTCTCGAAAATCCAGAATGACGAAGGCTATGGGCTCATTTATCTTGGCATCTAAATAGCCCATTGACAATAAAAGTTCAGTATCATTGACTGAAGGATTCTGCTACAAAGGCGCTCAATATGATGGGACTCATCCTCGTCAGCTATGCAATCACAGCTCCATACCAGACTAGTATCAATTCAGCCCTGTTTAGTAAAATAATCTAGACTCTGGATCATGTGAACTGTTAAATACAGTTTGTTTAATCAAATCCAACAATCAGAGAAGCGTTTTATCATTCGCTTGATCGCTTGATCAAAAGGTCTAAACAAACTTATATTTGACCTCAAGAAGTCCCCCCCTACTGTCCCAATATAAGGTCTATTCCGGTATGGTATCGAGAGCGGGGACATATGACTATAGGTCATTCTCTGTTATAGACTAATGAAGGAAGGAAACTCGATCTCGAACTTGAGCTCCTGAAATTAGCGAGAGGTAAAAATCCAATCAAACTTCGTTAGCTAAATAGATGCATTGATACAACTTCTTGAATTACCAAGGCATTTATTTTCATACACACACGGAGTCTCGGGTTTTGGCGTCCAAGATATGGGGTTTTGCCTGAACCAAAGAACCCTGTTGCCTCTAGTTCCCGCTGAGAAAGTATTGAACAATTTCTAAAAGTTGTCGCTGAGCTCAGCTGCCGCCCCTCAAGTAATTAAATTCAACAACTATCCTCCCTCCTTCTATGACCATTCCACCATCCTTCTTCAATACACAAATTCCCTCATCAAACTTCAAAATACAGTAGCAGTCTCGAGTTCCTTCTTTAAGATTAAGGATACCGACCCGAGCTATTCGGGTCGCCTGCTTCACTTATCAAAGGCACAGATCCTGCGGGCTCAACGTTGGTGAGCTGTTTTCAACAATGCGATAAAAGAAGGTGGTTTAATGACTGACTGACAGGTCCATGCTAGGGTAGCCTTTATCCAATGGACCGAGACACTGGCACAATTTATTTGCTTCACTAATGGTGTCAGTGCCATCACTGGTATGTTAAATCTTGCGTTCAAAACTTGTCTCCCAAAAGTTTGCTGATCTTTACTTAGTCTTGTTGAAGAGATAAGTTCCACCTCTCGAGGTCGCCCACAACCTAGCATCTCGGAAGTAAGACTCCATTTCGTCTGGAACCATCTGCACAGCTCATCTCCCATTCACAAGAAACGAACGTCATACAAGCATTCTGAAGCACCTCCCTCATTGAGCTTGACTCACCCCATACTTTTGTGCTCATCTTTTGGGGCTATCTCAAATCTTGGTGCAGAAAAAGATGGCAGCACCACCTTGGGTTTTCCTTGCTGCATTCGACTCCCCACCCGACTCAACCAGACCCTTCAAGAAATAGCCATCGCGGAGATCAATCGCTTAGCACGACTTAATGGCCCAATCGCCACCGTCACCATTTCGCCGCCAAAGCCATCCGATGCCTCACTTTTGGTTTTACCTTTCGAAATCAGGGACATGATTCTGAAGTACCTGCTCTATAATCCGAAGTTGAATGCGATCAAGTCTTGCCAAGACACCAGACATTGGAATGAGGAGGAATATTCGGAGCTACCGGAAGAAGATCTCAAAGGACGTTGCGGAACTTTTGACCTTCATCCTTCTGTTTTGGGAGCTTGCAAGCAACTCTACGATGAAGGTACCGCCATTCTCTACTGGCCCTCACATTCAACTGATCATCGCTCAGTCTTGCCGAATAAACGAACAGAGGAGCTCCAAGATGGAGCTAAAGAAATCTCACCAGTCAAGATAGTTCACAGAACGTACCCACCACTATTCCAGTACACTCAGAGGTTCGTCTACGATCCAATCATCCGGAAGGACATGGAAGACGTCAACTCCTATGCACCATTTCCCTCATACCGCGTTCTTAGCTTTCACAATCCCTATTGGGGAGGTTGCACAGGGTTCATCCAGTAGAGGAAGGCTTGAAAGGTGCGAAGTCAGCTTCGGAGTGGAATGATATTCAGGACTTCAAAAATATTCGCTCCGAAGTCATCCAGTACCTTGAGCCCCAATTCCAGCAGATTCTCGCTGCATTCAAAAGCCTTGCTCAATTTTCTGAGGATGAAAAGAAACAAGACGGCATGTTCGATCGTTAGCGCAAAGACGACTGGTGGTCGTGGACCCACGCAAACGAGAGAATACCCGGTGCAATGAGACTACTTCACGAATTTGCATATACCCTGAACTACCATGACGCTCCTGCGGAAATGGAACAAAATATATCCGAGGCAAAAGACACGCTTAACCTACTCTATGCATACTTGGATCGTTCCCACCTTTTGGCAAGACTTGCTTATGCTTTTGAGCTTCGTGACTATCTGCGTTAGGGCCAATGGTTTCGTGTTGCTGTCGATGAGCTCACCCCAAGGCATTAGAGATTTGCGAGGCAAGAAAAGAGTTGGTAGTCTGGGATATTGAAGAATCCAAGTGTAGCATCGACTTGCAGAAAATATCGAGAGTATCTACAGAATCGACTGTGACGACCCACCTATCGGCCCAACGAACCTTCCAGGGAAGCGATGGAATTGGGATTATCTAGAAGATCCAGAGGCTAATGCAGTCGAGGAAACGCAGGCGAGAAAGGAATCGAAGAAAACCACGGCAAAGACAGCGGGAGCGTATCTTGGTATGCTTGGGAACCAGCATCTTACAGCATTGGGGTTCAGAAGAAAAGTGATGGAACGACAGGATATGAGGGCATAGAAATCGTCTGCGAAAGTTAAAAAGATTCTTTTCGTGGTTAGATGACTACTGACTTTGCCCCAACGGATACTACTCCAGTCAGAATCAATAAGGCCATGGCTCTCCTTGACTCGAAGCAATGCCAATTGATTCTGACAGCAACTCTTTGCTTTCGTTCGCTTTTCTGTACATTTTTAATTAGGCAATGCATTTTCCGAAATAAGTTTCCGAAGTGGTAGTGTGATCGGTTTTTAAAGTGAGAAGTCTCATCGAGAAAATGAGAACCTTGTTTGCATACTTGATTAAAAAGTCAACTCGACTTCCGTTTTATTTGTGACTTATGAGGCAAAGCATCTCAAGCCTAAGTATTAAACCCAAATACCAAAAGTTCTTGCTACATTACTAGACTGACTACGTAGGCCAAAATTGTAGAGCGTCAATTCTTGAATTAATCCCATTCGAAGAGTTTGAAAACTGTGCACAGTTGCCAGCAGGAAATAATTTAGGGGCAAATGCCGATTGCTTTCGTGCAACTGAGAGCATCGATGGATGGTACCTAGGCAGCCTTTGAATTCAAATTTCGGATTCTGTGCACAATGTACAAATAGACTCAATATCTGAGTGACTACTGAATGGTTCTCTATCTAAAATATGGTTCAATGTGTATAGACGTCATAGATAAGCAATATCCTTTCGATGTCCGCTACTGAATCGCTTTTCTTGAGCGCACCTGAGTTGAGCAAAGGATCTTGAAGTCGACGATAAACTTCTCATGGGACTTGGATGTATGGATAATTAAATTATCATCCTTTGAGAATGAGTTCATTTTTCCAGTGTCGAATTTCCAGGTCTGCCTGTATATCCTACTAATCAACTCTGATATCCCCTGCGAAGCCAAGATTCATTAGCAAAGGATATGTCAGTGTTCTAGAGTCGATCTAGACAGTGCCTCTTCCTGGCCCCCGCTACCAGCATATTCTTTTCTTCTTAAGTTCATCATTTAGTTTCCCGCCAAAATCAACCATTTGGCTTTTAGATCGAGATTTTTGACCACGTCTCGAGCTTTGATAATTACCTCTCTTTGACACTTTCAAGTGTCTTGGAGTACAACTCAAAGCTCCCTTGTCTCGAAGTAATACATTGCTAGCTTCATGGCCAAAAATGCTCAAAAATACCTAGGGAGTGCCAAATCGCCTCAAGTTCAGTCTTTTTAGATTCAAAGTTCCCAGACACGGGCCTGATTGCCTGGAATTTACTTTCGTTTCATCAACAAGGTCGTTTCCCCACAGACAACACCACCGTACATTTCACAATCAAAGCTTAAGGGTACTCTTATCTGAAGTACATTTTGTATGTCAGGTAGTTGAGTTCTGTGCCTCGATATTCGGCAGTGGCTTCTCTGAAGCCGACAGATCAAGGTAAGTCATGTGCGTCACCTTTGCGTCGAAGCCAAATCCATTTTCGCAAGGCATGATATTAAACTCTTCTCCTTCACCATAGAATATGCAGAGTCCTATCAGATTTTGTAGATTATCAAGCTCACTTTTCTTGATGTAGAAAATACGTGTGACGAACTCTCCTCGCACGAAAACAAGAAATTAACCGGATTCTTTGGCCAACAAGAACTTACCTCTAGCACAAGCCAGATATCATGGAGCTGTCAAGCCTTTCATCTTCTTATACCGATCCTGCTTCTCACAACAATTTAACCAGTACTTCCGCTTCCTCCTCACTAACGAATTGTCACCCCAGTCACCACTCTCCGTTGGATCAGCCTACATGAATCGAAGCAACATGTCGACCGCGAACGATACATCATCTTCCATATTGACGTCAGAAACTGCCCCTGGCAACCCCTCAATGTCGAACCATACCTCAAATTTTTTGGTTGATCTGAACTCACCGACGAAAATTTCACTTCCGCTAGGGGTCCTTCCCCGAACGAATCACATGATACTAGGGCTACAGGGCGTACATCGAAGTCTCCGAACATGTCACATATATCCGATACCGATCGCTCTGGCATGCACCACGCTACCTGGATTTCCTTAGCGGGCCTTGAGCCAAAGAAAGCCAAAGAGGCGACACTTCTTGGTTTGCCTTGGGATATTCGAGAAAAGATCCTGGGTCATCTCCTATTCAATCCGATTCTTCATAGCCATAAATCGGTACACTCGCTTGTATACTATCCAGATCTTGTTTTGGATGATCCACTGGTAGAACCGAATGATGGTTGGCAGTTGGAGATGTTCTACAATCTTTCTCCTGCAATTCTGAGCACATGCCGACAGCTTTGTGAGGAAGGTTGAGAGGCTCTCTACGGAAAGCACGTATTCTATGTTTACGGCATACAACACCAGCGTACTGTACCAAGTACCATATCTCGGTACTAATATTCTGGAGAATCCATCCCCGGATACCTCAGTTCATCCTGTCGAGCAAGCTCTTTATTGGATTAAGGACCACAGCGAACTCAATAAGGTCGACGTCTTCAGATGAGTTCGATCCTTTGTTCTGGACTACCTGGAACTACAGTACATGCGTATATATAATGCTTCAAGAACCCTTGTGAAATTCGTCAAGTGCGAGACGCGACTCGGTAGCTCCTTTAGCCATGACCAGGCCAATCGCGATTGGGAGTCTGTGCATATGGCAATGGTTCTCTTGTGCGACTTTGCAGACTCTTTGAATCACAGAGACTGTCCCGAGGAAATCACTCAATATCATTGCGAAGAACAGTCGTTGGGAGCCAGCCCATCATCAACTTGAGCGAGCTCGTCTGATGTCTAGACTCAAAATGCGCTTGAATTGAAGGACTTTTTGAGGTTCCACGAGCTCTATTAAGCTCTGTTCAACGAGCTAAATATTCAATTCATCGAGATCTGCGAAGCTAGAAGAGAGCTACGGGCTTGGGACGGGGAAGGCGATTTCGGTTATGACATTGAGATCGGAGATGCCATTGTTGCTGAGTCGATCGACTGGAAGGTTTAAAGAGCCAAAAGTTGCAGTTGATAAGGAGATCAAGGTGGAAGACGGCGAGTTTTTGTAGGATTCGCAGCGATGGAACAGAGGAAGAGCGCTGGATTTGAAATTGAAGTGCATAAGAGAGAATGTCGTCGCCTAGGAAGGAAGCGTATGAGAGAAATCAAAACTGGAAGCAAGAGGATAGTAGAAGCAGGAGAGGGAAGAACAAATGCTGTACATGTAGCACAAAAATAAAGCAAGTAATTGAAATGACCAAAAGAGACGCAGACAAATGTACCATTTCTATTTAGACGATCCATGTCCCAACCGTGTAATTTTCGTGATACCATAACTCCCTCCCATGACCTATCCTCGACATCCAAATCATTTCTCCTCTTACTATTAATTATAGGTTGGAGGCTCCCTCCACAACACCAACAATATTATACCTCTTCGAGAAGAATGTCATCCAATCGTTCAAGGTGCCTTGCTCTTTCTCATCGAGGTCTTGCCAATCGGGACGGACATCTTCGGGCTTCGTAGAGGTCATACCCAGAGCTCTTGAGGCGTCTTTGCCTGCAAATACTATTTTGCTCAACGTCAGCAATTGTCGAATTCTGCAGCATCATAACAAGCACATACCATGGTAAGAGCCACCCTGTTGATACGCCTTGTTGCCTGTAACATCGAAAACCTTGCCCTTGATTGCCACATAGCACTTCTCGCTGTCAACTCCTATATGAACCCATTAGCTCGATTCGAGATCTGCGTAGGTAAGGTTTGATGCGACTCGCCGTTGCATTTTGCGAGTTCGTCGGGCGAAATAAGGTCGTCTTTGGGAGGATTCAACTGGACGGGAGTCTTGGGCTCGAATTTGCCTGCCATTGCGAGTTCGTGTGGGATTTGGGGGAACGGTAATCAAGATGAAAGAAGCAAGAGAAATGAATTAATAGCACGAAGAAAATCGAGTCGTGGAGTTGTGCTTGTGCAGCCTCGGGTGTGGGGTTCAAGATTGGAGCGCCGTCATTGAAGCTGCAAGGGTCCATTTGACGACGATTTTGGGTGCGACTTGCAGAGCTCGAATGTCGATGCATCATTGAGCCTCACTAGCTTCGACGAAACTCAATTACCATCGGCGGAACCCTGTAGTGCCTGGCATAATAGCTGTTGATGAGATACAGCTTCCACAATGTTTACACCCAGGATACGAAGTGTGCTTCGACCAGTATCGCGTCGCGCCTCCCAATGTCTGCGACAGCAGCGAAAAGATGCCTTGCCACGCCCAATACGATGTCAAATGGAACAGCAAAGACATCAATCCAATCGG
Source organism: Cairneyella variabilis (assembly GCA_001625345.1). Taxonomy (NCBI): domain Eukaryota; kingdom Fungi; phylum Ascomycota; class Leotiomycetes; order Helotiales; genus Cairneyella; species Cairneyella variabilis. Next base: position 7,041 of record AYLM01003307.1, read on the forward strand.
TCATTCATATATAACGCCAAAAAGCTCGTGAGGGCTCAACCAGTCTCTGTTCTAACAGCCACTGTCTTGTGGGTACTTTCCAGAGGCCCAAATCACACCACGACCTAACACAGCATAGCATCTTCTGCGGAGTCGGCTTTGTCTTCTATGCCAACTACTTGTACTATAGCTACTTCATTGGCGCATATCATAAATTCCCCGAACCTGTCGCAAAGCAACTGCGGAAGGCGATATACTATACGAATATCTCCCTCGAACCCAAGAATGCGCTCAAATATTACAAAGAGGCTATCCGAGTCGCGGATGAGCTGGGGATGGATCCTTTCTCGGACGAGATAATGGGTATCAAAATTCAGGTGGCGGCGTTGATGGAGAAGATACAGCAGTTCCAGAGGGCCATAGATATCCTGGAAATCGTGAAGAGCGACAATTTGAAGTGGATGAAAGAGCTGGGAGATAAGCCCGGAAACGAGGGACAGAGGACAAAAGTACTGGCGAAGACAGTGGGCGTCAGTATCAAGCTAGGAGAGCTATATTCGGGCGAATATGTGATGGAAAGAGAAAAGGCAGAGGAGAGCCTAGAATGGGCCGTGGAGACTGCTCTCAAAGAGCAGCAACGGCGAGAGATGGAAGGAGTCAAGCCTGGCGAAGGAGACTGGCTCTCGCCCGAAGAGCTTGGTGGTTCAATGGAGGCGTTAGGCCACCATTACGAGGAGAAGGATCAGCATTACTTGGCAGCTCCCTTGTTCCTCCAAGCTCTTACGGTTTCGGATACAAAGAGCTGCCATACAGCCATTTTGAGTAAGTACTCGTCGCCAGACAGTGATTGAACCTAGCTAATCGTAACATCAGTGAATAATCTCTCCATCTCGCTTGCCCAACAATCACCGCCCCCTACACCCGGACAAGCCGCTGCGTCAAGACCGGCACTCGTGAGCAATGCACGGCAATGGGCTGAGAAGGCTATTGCTGTAGCAGCTAAGATCAAGCCTCCTGCAAGAACGGAAGAATGCGACGTGGGCTGTGCTGTTGCTACTCATAATCTGGGCGAATTCGCCGAGATGGATGGAAATATTGCGGAGGCGCGGAAGAGGTTCGAAGAGGCGAAGAGCTTAGCCAAGGCAATTGGATTTGCGGAGGGGATGAAGAACTCTGAAGAGGCCTTGAGAAGGCTAGAGGGGAAAACCTAGATGTATCAATGATTGACCAAGAGGGGAAGTGCTTTCATGTTTTGCTACTTGCTTGTTCTTAACGCAAATGTTCTCTTCCTTGACATGTTCTCTCCACAAGTGTGGCTACTCTTCTCTTATGCGATTCTTCTATTTTTTTTGGCTTCTTTGGCTCATCCTGCTTGGTGCATCATTGTGACGACTTGATTGTTCTTAGAGGCATTATATGGATCGGTGAAAGTCTAGTCCCGAGGCCAACGCCTTGTTTGCAGGGACTGGACCATTCCCTTGGGATCGAAGTGGGGAGGTCAGACAGCCCAAGCACAGCGAAAGATCAAGTCTCCGATAAGATAGACCCACTCTCCACATTAGACGTTATCTCAACTTCCTGAACTTCAGACGACATATCCCTCTTCGTCAAAATTTGAACTTCGAACTTGAGTGTACAAACAAGTGTGCGACCATATCAACACGTACAATGAGTCGGCAAAGCACAGCTAGGAAGTCTAGGAATGGGTGTGCTAGGTGTAAAGGCCAAAGAGTGAGTTGGATCTTTCACTGCTGAAACTAGTGTATGCTGATGAAGTATAGCTCAAATGTGGCGAAGGAAAGCCATCTTGCGGACGTTGCTTAAGAGTGGGCGTGAAGTGTCCAGGCTACGTGCAATCTCTGAGATGGTCTACGAAGCACGAGGTCTCGAAGAGTCAGAGAAGTCCCACTAGACAGAATAATATCGACACGAGAGATAGCCATCCGAGACGACGCTCGGGAATCGCGTCGAGTGCATCTCCAGTGGATGTTGGACTCGAGAACTACTGCCCCGGCTTACCTGGGAAGTCACACCTTAGCGGGGTACCGTTCCTCTATGACGGCGCCGGGCTCACTCAAACTTCCTGCGATACTGCTTTGATAGAGGAAATTTTCAATGCTTCAGGGCCAGTATGGTCCCCCTCGTCCGAAACTTCCGAATATGTTACCAGCCCTGTGCAACTTCAAAGTCCCGCAGTAGCTTCGGCAGCTTCATCCCCTGGTTCGTCAGCTTCTCTTGCACACGATTACGGTAAAGTCACAACTAACAATCAAGGTTCACCTGCGCTGGCAAATCTGAGAGACCCTAAAGACCATGATGAGTATGATTTGGCGCACCAGGCACCATCTAGACTATCGAATCAACAAGTCTCGCGCTTGCATGTATTCAAGGGACTCAACGACTATTCCACTACTCTGGTGGAATACTATTTCAAAGAGGTCGCTGGTCTCATTTCTTGCTAGACAGTCTAATGAACCCGTTCCGGACAACCGTCTCCCGCTTGTGGGCCTTATCACCTCTTTTAAACAGGACGCTGCAGAGCATGGCAGCAAGCTGTTTGGTTGATGACTTCCCGCAGTTTGCAGCCATTAGCGTACGATTACGCAGAGAAACCATGACCTTGATTGAGAAAGAGAAAATCATGGATGAGACTGCATTACTCGCCTTACTCATGCTTGGTGAGACTACAGGTTGGCACGATCCCAGTGATCTCGGCGTATCGTTCTTCAATCGACTAAGAAACTGCTTGAAATCCTTTCCAACATCTGGCGAGCCGAGCGACATGAATAATTACCTGTTCTTCGACAAAGCTCTAACATATTGGGAGATGTTGCTTTCGTTTATGGCAGGCCGAGACACACTTGTACTCTCAGGAGCACAATCGCCGTCTCAGAAGAGCTCTGTCGAACAGCACCAGAGGCCTCACCCGTGGACTGGAATTACGCGAGACACTCAAACGGCCTTGCGCGAAGTGGACAAACTGATTCGGCATGAACGGAAGCGTGTCAAGAGGCATGTTCTGTTCAGTTTACAGGCAGACATAGATCAGGCAAATGCTGCGATCAATAGAGCCCAAGAACTTGAGAGCGGCTCCTCACTCTTGCATATCCTTCTGAGGGGATATCTTAAGTCCCGGAGACATCGAAATGCCGGTGTGGCATCTCCTCGCTATAGGTGAGATGTACGGCTGCACCAGACTGATTCAGCTGTACCGAGTCTTCCCAGATCTCTTGCAACGGCGGCTACCTGGCGAAGACGCTTCAGAGATCCGGCTGGGAGGAGCGACCGCGTCAATTTACTCGAACCTGAAAGCCAGCTCGGCACCTCTTGAGCTCGAAGACCAAAGAGAAGCAATGGAACAGGTATGCAACGACTGGCTTAGTCGTCTCGCCATCACGACTCTCAGCCTACTTGAATCGCTTCCTCTTCGATCAAGGACTCAGAGTCTGACCCCATTTCTATTGATCGCCTCGTGCAGCGAACTTCGGCTATCCGCTTCATCTAGTAGCCAAGGGGAAGAAGTCCCCCGCATGCGGAAATTCATACTAAAGAGACTGGATTTCTATTTGAAAATTCTCCACCAAAGCCAATTCACGTTTGCTTAGGGCTTGTGAGGACTGTATGGGAAATAATGAATCAGGGAGAGGAGAATGTTTATTGGATGGATATCATGATTGATCATGGATCGGAAACTACTATGGGATAGCCATTTCTCTTGCACGTGTCTATTCTATCACTCCACGGCCCCATCTGGAAGATTTCAAAATATCTTCGGTACCAAAATAATCATGATGCTTTGTCTCGTCATTTCTTCGCCCGCTGCGCCGTATAAAACGCCAATCCTTCTCCCTCCGTCTGGAGCGTCACACAGCTTCCTCGCGGGAAGAAACACACATCTCCCGGCCCCGCAATAACCTTGTTTCCCGCGTTGTCACTGATCTTAAACGTACCGGATATGATGAGGAGCGTTTCTGCGTAGGCATATGTGGCGGTTAGTGGTTGGCCTGATGTCATGTGGAAAAATCCTCCTGAGATAGGTGAAGGGTCGGATCCTGGAGCACTGAGAGATTGTCAGTGATTGCGAAGAGAGAAAAGATGAATAGACTTGCTTCCCGCACACATCGCCTAGATATGCGTTATTGACAATTTGTGGGATTTTAAAGGTGTTTTGAGCGTCGGGGTAATGCTCGATCGGAAAGGGTTTGTTTTCAGTTACCATTTTAGAAACGACGAGTCTCAAACCACACAGAAGAGAATGATTGTCATTTTCGGAGCTTCAGTATAGCTCTCTTTAAGCACATGGCAAATTAAACTCTTTCTATTGAATCTTGGCTCCTCTGACCTCTCTTGTCCTTCGTGATTGAAAGAGGGAATCTTTGTGGCGACTCAATAAGTCCCACTTGCAGCATTCGAAGGGAGGCAGAGATTCGGATCATGAGTGTGGATTCCGATCTGGCCGTACCCAGGTTGAAGATGCTGGTCCCTGCATTCATAAAGAATTCCCAAATTAGGTTTAGATACCTGTGGATCGTGAAATCTAGCCCCAGGGGGGTTAGATAGCGATTACGGGGAATCCTGGTTCGTGGAGTCGTGACATAAGTGGGGGTGATACGAACAGAGATATCGAGGTATCGATATGGAGTTCAGCACCTTGGCAGTTCAGGCCACGGGCTTTCGAGACGACGATCAGTATTATGTTTAGTCATGATAAGAAGAGCTGCGTGTTCATTTGACGAAAATGGTCGAGCCTAAGTAGGTATCTGAAAGGCACAGTGATCGAAGTGCCATACTATAGTAGCATGCTGAGGCAGCTATCTTCAATTCCTGCTGAATCTTCGGAAACGCTAGAGCTCATTTGAAAGACATATCAAAGATGGAGAGGCCTCTGTGATTTCCATATGACGTGCCACTACATAGGTAGAAGTGTTTGGCAGGCCGTGTATAGATTCTGGACAAGCTCAAAAATATCAACGCAGTCAAAATCCTTTTGAAACTAGTCTTTTACTCATCACCTCACGCGGGCTTTCATAATGTCATCTACAACTGTCTCTAAGGTTGAACTCGAGGTGCCAAGTCTGGGAACAGTGACCGTCCTCTGCTTTGATGAAAAGCAACTCAATACCTTGGTATCATGAATCAATTTTCTCTTTCTTGGGTTCTGTATGGAGTTAGTAAGCTTGCTGCTCTTGCTCAGGCGCTAGTCACCCTCGGCTCAGTCAACTCGCCTGAGAAACCTGAGCACCCTTTCTTGGATACCAGAATATCCCAGTGCAGCTTCTTGCAGACATTGCTGTTAAGAATATGGGCAGCGGTAAGATTAAGTGGCATGCAGAACGGATGAATTGGCGGCAGAATGAGTCAATTGATGATGGGACAATATTTCCTATGATAATGATGCAGATGCAGAACAGGGTTTTCCACATCCCCTCAAGTGATAATATCCACTCGCTGACTAAGCATCATCTTGACAATTGCGATGATAAGCTGGCGATATCTTTTGTCCAAGGGAAAGCCCAAACTTCGTCACAGCCTTTAGAAAAGTTTCTATGGGCTCTCTGATCTGAGCGACCTGTTCCTCGATGTCCTTGGCGTAAGAAGGGTAAGCACGCCACGCAGCGAAAGTCTGTAATGGATCCAGAGTGCGGTTTAAATCTCGAAGAAAGCCCACAGCCCCGCGGTAATTGCTCGCCGCACCGTCGCAACTATCGAGAGCCTAGATGAGGTAGTATATCAGCTTAACGGCTATCGCAATGTCACGGCCGACCATCCGAACGACATCTCTGATACTTTGTAAGTTAGCAACGCCTCGAACTGGTGGGAATGTTGGTATTGTTAAAATTTGAGGTTGAGATGATGGGGCTGAATTGGATGTCTGCATGATGCCGGCAACCCCTCATTGGGTTTTGAGTCAGCGAAGACAGCCACAAGTCTACCTATCAGTCTACCTCATTAAAGCTTGCAAGCTCTCAATATATCATATCAATGGATCATCTGATCTGAAAAGAACTGGAAAGACAGCTTCTGACATTTTGCAAGAAATTTATCCCTATAAAGAAGACTTTATATCCCAACATTTCAGGAGAAGAAATGAAGCGCAACATAAAGCTCAAGAATCGTTTGGTACACGGAGTAATAGGAAGAAGATTTCGATGAGGAGCCGGAGTAGCTGACTCGTAAGATAATCAGAAATGATATCAATTTTGTTATTTCATCATAGCATTCCCAATAACGTTGCGGTACAATCTGGATCCCCTATTAATGACCAGTGGTAACCTTATACTGAATATCGAATCTAAGCCTTCCTTTCTGGCCTTCCGTCCAAGGGTCGAGGTACGCTCTGACCCCTGTCTCTCCATCAATGTTGAAGACGCGTAGTAGCACATAGACATCGCTAGGCATATCTCCACCAACAATAGCCCATTTTTCCATCTGCATCATGTTAGTAAAAGTTGAGACAGAGGACCTTGCAGAAGTAGAAGAATGCCCAAGAAAGCGCTCGGAAGCTTACCAACTTATACTGATGCCTACGGACAAAAAAGACTGTCTCGCAGTTGCCAGGCGTTGTTTTCACTTCAAGCCAATACTTTGGCCGGGTTATAGTTCCAGACATGCAGGCTTCTTCAAGCCACTTCGGGACCTCGCCATCAGTCCAAGATCTTAGAAGCCTGCTAAGACACCCCGTTCTGTCCTGATATTCTAGATCGGTGATTTCCGCCTTGCCATAGGGAGGAACACCTGCATGTCGACGGAGGTTGCTCGTCCAGTGTTCGGTTTCGTCGAAGTCCTCAATCTCCGTTTTCAGGATCTTGACAATGAATAGCTCGCCAGCGTAACCAACTGCTTGATCCGGGCCTCGATGAGTCGCGCGTGGAGTGGAATCAACAGATTTATTCAGGCTAGTTGAAGGAAAACTGGATGCTTGATAAGTCTCATTCAAGGCTTCCTCAATCTGATGCTGGTTTGCGGTCTTTGTTGTTTTCTTGTTCGGTGTGTTCAAGATTTCGGCTTCGTCAGAACTTGATGTGGTGGTAGCCGAAGAATGAGATGCAGCGTCAAACTCATCGGAGGATGTCGTCGATGTTTCTGTGGTATGTGATATATCTGAACTTCCTCTTCCTCGGGACGGACTAGAGACCCAATATAACGATTCATGCTTCGAATTTGTCCCCTTCTGAACCACTTTCTTTTCCCCAAGTGAATCGTTTTGTTCATTGCTACTGCTGTTGGATGCGGGTATTCTAGGTGTGTTCTCGATGTTTAGTTCAGGGACTTCTGACAGCAGCTCCGGCTCCGGCTCTTGTCTCGCGGGATCAAACCTATTGGTAGAGTCTAAGGGGGTCTGGGAGGTGGTGCCACTAGAAGTTGGATCTTGATTAATATCTGTCTTGATATTTGCAGATCCGCTCCGAACAATAGTCATGGTTGAAGTAGACGGGGTATGGACCGAAACCTCGTTGTATTTGCTGTTGTTTTGCTGGGATGAGAGGCTCAGTGTTCGGAACTTTTTGTCTAAGATGATGGCTTCATCCTCCTCTGAACAAGTAGTCATCTCCTTCGCTTGCTTCGCATCCGAGGGGGCGGTGCTGTGGTTGTTCGAGATGCCTTGTCGATGCAAGAAAGAATCGAGTCTTTCGGGCTCCACGGCCAGGACAGCAGTGATAATATGCCACGACTCAGCTTCGGGAAGTCCTAGGAAACGAATCATCTCTTTTGCAAGGCATATAGCGAAGGCTTCTTTCTGATCATTCTCATCGCGAGGAACAAAAAGTTTCAGCTGGTCTCCCTCTTCATCTAAACGCATGAGACCTTTAGTTGTGACTGATTGGTTAATTCCATGAGCATTGATCGTATATGTTGTAGAGATGTCGGATGCCCGAAACACTTGAATATCTTTCAGCAGTTGATACAGGCCCCTCCTTCGATTGGCTTGCATGTCTTTTGAAAAGTGTTCAGCGCAGCTGTATTTTGTTAGTTAATTTCCTTAGAAGTGTTTGAGACATACCAGAAGAGAGCTCGAGCTCTCTCGCTCAGTTCATGAGCTAAGTCCTCAGCTGGCAATGACACATCATTCGCGCTTGCAATTTCTATTACACAATTTGACAGAAACATATTTTCTACTCCAAGCTTGATAAATAATGGCTTAATAGCCATCACTTCTGTCGACGTCAATTTTAGAACTGGAAACTTCTCATGAAATAAGTCCAGAAAGTATTCGTGGTCTGGGATGATGAACTTATCCGTTATTCGACCGAAGCAGAGGAGACCGCTTAGCCAGGGTTGGTAAGGCCAAAATTTTCCAGATCGAAGGGCTTCTAGAATGGACGGCGATAATGTAAACGACTTGAAAGTAAAAGCCAGGAGGAGGTCTGTGACTCTTCGCGCCAAGTCCTCGGGAACGCTGTAAAAAGAAGTGCACTTTTGTTCGAAGTCCGCTACGACGAAACGCAATTCGTCAAGTACTGTTTCTGGCGTGGCATCTTCAACCTCAAGGTATTTCTTAAAGAATTTATCGAGTGACGGATAGCAGCGAGCCAATTTGGTGATTGTTTGCAGGCACTTTGGGCCTGACCATACACAATCTCCCAACTTCACCCACCGGGGTGGATCAAGTTGGTGGCCGTAGACAAGATTTTCTTCATCGAAAGTTTTCCTGCCGAAAGTCAGCACGAATTGTAAGTTATCTTCATCGGAAACATACCTGACTTCGTTTTCATGCCCGACGATGCTAAGTTCGATACTTTTGTACAAGACTTCTAACCCGTCCTCGTCAAACTCCTTCTGATCTCGAAGAATCCTTAAATCAGCAATAAAGTCGGTAAAACTAGCATTCCCAATACTGAGGGTATTTTGTAACAAGCTGATTGCAGACGCTTCGGTGAATCCGTGCCGTTCGGCTATGGGGATTTTGCATCGGAGAAAGTCAGGCGCAGTCCAAACACATTCGGACGGTCGTTTCCATAACCTCGTGCCATCAGGACTTTGAATGCATACCAATGCATCTCGTTCAAACCGCTCCCTATGATATTAAGCTTAGTTGATTTCTTTCAGACAGAGCAGGCCGGGGAAACACCTACCGAATCTCAGGCCCCGAGAATTTTTCAGAAATATATGAGTAAATCTGCTCAGTCTGACCAACGGCAGTTTCAGGGTCCGTCTTCAACAAGATCAATTCCCTCAACAAATCATCCAACCTTGGAGGTTTGATATCCAAGTGAGAGCAGAGTAGAACCCGAAGCTCAATGTCGGTTTCATAATGAGGTTGAAGATTCCACTTATGGTTCACGCGTGGGCCACCCCAAACACAAGAGGTGGAGCAGACGCGTGTAGATCCAGAGCCTGAGAGCGGAACTGTGATTAAAGGACTCAATCTGAAAGCATCTCTAAAATAATTATCAGCTAATTGTATCAGAAACCTCAAGAAACAAAGACTTACCGGACATGGTGCAGGGGACCATGATCCTGTTGCGAGTGTAACTTAAGCGCTATGTACTGTAATGATTCTTTCAAATGAGAGTCCGAGGGATAATCCGATGCTAAATCACGAACGACAACTTCAATTGAGGCATCTTCGACTTGGAGGGTTGTCCTAATAAGGCTCGTCACACTGGGGTCTCCACCGTACAGCGATTCAAGGGAGGCCATTTTCCGAAACCCTTGGGGAGCTTTCCAGACACACAGACTGGGAAATGTAAAAGCTAATTTACCACTCAACGGGGCTAGAAGTAATTTGTCGTGATTGAAGGCTGACCTGGAAATTGTCAATTATGTGCCTAGAAAGGAGGTTGGCCAAATCCTACCGAACGTGAATTTGTTTCGGTTCATCGAAACCCGTCAAATCTGCTATGTATTTGAGCAACTTTTTCGCGCCATCCACCGTGCAGCTTTTCTGAAATTGTGACTGCCTTCCTATCCAGAGGTAGAAGGAGAGATCCGGTGCAACGCCCACCCCAAAGGTGGAAAGGAATTCCCACTCAGAGGTGTTGAAGGGCTCGATGGAGAGAAATGGAGGTCCAACCAGGGATCCATATAATTCCGAACTCACCAGTTTCATTCGAGAATCCGGTACATAACAGTCCTTGAGCGGTATTGACGTTCGAGATTGCCCATCGAAGCATGCAGTGGGGTAATTTTTTATTGCATCCAGTATCGTCGTTTCAGCCATCAACTTTTTATATTGCCCCCAGAAAGTCTTCAAGGTGTAAAGTACTTTGTCTGGGTAGTTTCGAAGAATGAATTGGAATTCGGGAGATAGTGTTCCGGACCTGTTGAGCCGAGGAATATCAGTGAGACCGGTGCCTCTCATTAACCATTGAAGGAATCTCGGTTTGTTTGATTGTGAGACCTGTTGCGTTAAGTATCTCGAAGATAAGAATCGGGCGACTGTGTCGTGTCCGTCAAACAGGGAGGCCGGACCATAAGCTGATGTGTCCCGGACATAGAGATCCCGACCCCTTGCCGCACGACCTTGCTCATCGTAAAGCCAAAGCGCGGTCAGATCCATCTTATTTGTTATGGAGGAATCTAGATCATAGAGATAGAGAGCATGAGCAACGGCCTCATCCTCTGTGACTGTTGGCATGACGCTTCCCCGATGCTTCCGTAGTATTGCAGACGCAGCTTCAATTTGGTCATAATCTCTTACACCCAGTAATTTGAAGAACCTCTTTCGGTATGGATTGTTGGATGCACTTTCATCCACAAACCGAAGACTGATGTCGGACGGAACTTTGATTCGCCCAACACCCTCTTGGAAGTAAACAGGATTGAGATCCAAACCCACTGCGGGAATCCAGTTTCCATTGAGCAACGGGATTAAAGCTTTTGATATGACCCTCGATGAGAACGTCTGCCAAGCTGGTGTTTTTTCTATTCCACGAAGCGCTTTGGCGAGATCTTCGTGCCATTGCTGATCCTTTGATTTGAGCTCCGAATCTCTCATTTTGCAGAGACGGGTAAGAAAAGACCACCAAGTTATAGGTTGAACCCCAAGCTTTTCCAAGATTTCAAAATCCCGTTTGTCATAACAGGGTGCCAGGTATTCTGAGGGTGAACCAACAAGCGGCTCACCACCTCGGTCCAGGACGGTCTCTTTAAGGCGCTCCAATGTGCCTGGCCGATGGAGCGATTCGGCACGTGATTCAAGAACCTCAGCCTCCTGTATGAGCTCCCAAATTGTCTTCACAGCAGGCTTCCAAAACGGATGTCTTATGCCTTGAGGCAAGAAACGCATCCAAGTATATCGAAGCGGATCGTGGGGCGAAAGGAGAAATCCAAGTATCGCCTGCGGGAATGTATGGCCGATGCACGCTCTTTGATAAACATTCCAGTCATATGATTCGTGAATATCTTGCCGATTGGATGCGACAATGAAGTCTGCTTGTATAACGAACTGCACGTAGAATTCATTAGCTTATATTCACCGAAGGAATTTCAGAAGAAAAGAATACCTTGAATCCAAAATCACGAATGGGGAGAAAGGCGTGGACACGCTGAGAGCTCTCTAGCGGAGTCCCCTCATTTGTGACAGGGAATGCTAGAACCGTTTCTGAGGTTTTAACACCTTCCCGTTGCTTCTCCCCTTCCAAGGCTTTCCATCTGCGTGTAGTCTTCCGGTATCTATGTTCGACTTCAGGATCAGGAGAGGAGCTATCTTCCACTGTAAGGGTTATAAAATTGCCCCTTTCGTCGACCTTAGATCTCAAGTTTCGCCGTGTTATCACCTCTCCACCGTGCGCTTGCTTCTCGTGAAGGAGGATTTCCAACTTTTTTAACTTAGGTAAAAATAATAACAAGGTCGGTGAGATGGCTTTGAAGGTGTGGAGGTACTTGGTAAAGTCCCCATCAGCAGGCGGAAGGAGTAGAATTGATGTCTGGCAGTCCTTAGTCGAGTCCACCAATACCTCTTCTTCTGGCACCCAGGTTGGGATGATCATTCCGAGTTCTCGGCTCTTGTCGAACTTGAAAGAGTATGGAGGTGAGTGGATGTGAGCCTCCTGGGCAATTTTGAACACGGATTTGAACCCGATCCCTTTCGCTCCAATGAAGCCTTTCTTTGAGGTTTTGTTACTACCACCAACGCGGCAAATCGCTTTGATATCCGCTGGAGTGAATCCTGTCTCATTGCAGTCCAATTGGATCCTGTCTGATCGTGCACATATTCGAAGAAACGGTTCAACCTCAGGCTTGTAGTGATTGTCGGCTGCATTTTGAATGCACTCCAGCACAAAATGAGTATCTACAGAATAGAGGTCTTCTGCCAGTCTAAAAAATTTAGCAGAATCCGGTCAGCAACTACTAACATCAGCTTACTTGAAAGTAGCATTGTTTGCAATCATCTTCAGATTTTGAGCGCATTTGAGAAGTGCGCCAAAAACGACATCATGCTTGGCCCTTTCTACCATCTCCTCTGTAAAAACACCATTCTCTGCAGCTACGGACAGAATTAATGACTCGTGCTCGGTCAGTGTGGTCGCCATTTCTCCTGATGCTCGTGGAGACTGCCCCCCTTTTGTGTTACCGTCGAGGCTAGCTTGGGGTTTCAAGAAATAATAGAAAGTCGTTTGAAATAATCGTAAGACATGTTGCGACGACAGGAATTTTACGAAGAGGGACTTGACATCTCATATGATCTTCGTCCCGCGACTATCGATGATAATTCCAAACGCCGGAGAATGACAATGTTTTTGCACTGTGATCCAGCATCACATGGGCATGAAACGCGTCCAGAGATGGCGACCGGGAGCCGCCATGATGTGCAGTAGTGAGGATCACAGGTTCGATCAGTCGCCGTTACATGCTGGCCGAATTTCAGAACGCATGCATCCCGAAATAGGCAGCTGGCAAACTTTCCGCGATTTCGAAACGTCGTAATCCGAAGTTCGTCCTCGTTAAGGCAGGAGTGCCAGGGGAACAGAACATGTTCATCTGATATCTGAAACAATGCTCGCGTCAGGGTTTTGAGTCAAGCCTTGAGAAGGCTGACAGAACATTTCGGGTGCCCCCAACAGTCCCTGGGACGAACGGGCTGCGGGGCGCCAGGGATGTCGACGTTGTGTTTCAATTGCCGAGGCGGGCGCACCAGCTTCGCCTACGGGGATGTTTGACCTTGGGGAAATAGGGGGCGGACGAGCAAAGATCCTTATGACTTCGTTCGGGAGGTCATACAGCATCTTCAATTCTGCTCAAGTGATACGGGCCAGATGCCACAGCTGATTCTTCGCGTTCGATGTTCGATGATTAGAAGAAGGAAGATCATGTTGAAGACTATCTTTAGTAACCTTTGCCCCTATTTAACTCTATAAAACAAAACAAGAAATCAATTCTACCCCTATAAATTCGATGCCACGCTGCAGGTAGAGTTCAATTGTTAATGTCCCGGAAAAGTTTCGACAATTACTGATGGCCGAGGACATTTACATTTAGGTGCAGCGGTGCGTGCTATCTATTGCATTGCGGCCCGATATTTTGCAACCTTCATTTGATCCGCGATGAGACAGCCGAGTTTCCATTCTTTTCTTTTTACATTATTATGCGGGGCATCTGTCTGATTTCATCCGATCTAATCCACCACTTTTTGATGCAGTATGCAAGCAGGCATCACTGTGCCTATTCCTGCACATATAATCCATTTGAAAAGCCGTCTACACCACATCTGATCTGGGGATTTCCTCTCCAATACGACTTTGCCTGCTCTATAATCTCAAGCAAATTAACCAAGAGATCTCAAAACATTTCTGTGTATATAGTTGAGAATTCCCCATATCAAGGCGTCTGGGCATCTTATTAGGATCTCCATCTCCGCTTGCCAAAAGCTAATCAATATCCTCCCATCCCACCATGCACCCTCCAACACCCGAACTCCTGTCCCTCAACTCCCTTACATTATCAACCTCCTTTATCCCATCAGTCTCAATCACCATCTCCACCATCTTCACAGCACCGATAATCAATTCGCTGTCCTCTTCCCCAGTCTGGGTATCGCAGTAATATTCACATAGGATCCAGGAGGTGAGTTTGCGGAGCTCGAAATCTGGCATCCCAAGTTCGTATTGCGAAAATTTCTCGACGAATATGGGAATGTTGTGTCGTAGATCATGCGTAGGAATCCATGCAGCGGAGGTGTGTTCGGAATGGAGATTTTGGGATAGCGTTGAGAGAAGTTGGATTGGTGACATAGTGTGGATTCCTGCACCTTTGAGGCTTAATTTCTGTGGTTTAGGCTTTCCGTCGATGAAATTAAGGTTGAGCTTCCGTCCCCTCGTGATATACTCCGGTAAATTGTGAGGCTGAACTACTAGTCACGTGCTCTTTGACAGGAGGGATCCAACATCAGCTCCAGCAGAAACCCTGCGAGGGAGCAAAAACGGATCCGGGGCAAAGTTGGGTAAGGAAACTGTAGCCGGGGCACACAGGAGGCCAAAATGGGTTCCGCATTATGGTGCGCAGGCTGACTCAGGGCGTGCTCAGGCTCTGCTCAGGCATGGCTCACCCTCAGCTCAGGTTAAAGTAGCAGTTGCTCACGTCCACAGACTAAAACGGAACCAGCGAAAGAAAAAAAATTAATCCTGAGTCTAGGGGAATTCCATATGGCATAGTATCAGGACGTTTCCGGCGGCCGCAGCCAGCTCCAGTCCCATGGCTAGACAACAAATGGGATGGGACAAAAGCTTGGGTATGTACCAGTATACACGGTTCACTTGGCTTAACGTCGCACCGATATCACCTCAACCACCACGAGACTTCTATCCGATCCCCAGTCCTCCTCGACCTTTGGTCAAAGACCCTGGAGTTTCAGGCGCAAAGTGTCTCATCATGCACATTTCTGTGCCTGTGTCGGATATTTCGTTACCAAAACGGTATTTTTACCCCTTATTTTAGTGCCACGCAAGCACTACCCCTTTCAGTTAGCTAGGATTTCATTTCTTAGGTCTCATAAACTGGGGTTATCACTATAGATACTCAGTCCATTTTTCCATAGAAATGCAGACATCTTTCCCTACGCATTTTCCAA
>AYLM01003309.1:0-18490 GCA_001625345.1 Cairneyella variabilis
CAGTATCGAGCAGATAGTCACGTGATTATTGAATATTGGAAAATGCGTAGGAAAAGATGTCTGCCTTTTTATAGAAAGATGGACTGAGTATATATAGTGATAATCCCAGTCTATGAGACCTAAGAAAACGAGTCCTAGCTAACCGAAAGGGGTAGTGCTTGCGTGGCATTAAAATAAGGGGTAAAAATACCGTTTTGGTAACGAAATATCCGACAGACAGGTGTACCGACCTTAGGATCTTACACAGCATTTAACAGATACGTTGTCGACATTTTAAACATTGAATTTGTGAACTTTGAGGAAGCGACTAATGCAAGCCCAGTATGGTGATTGGATGTATCGTGCTGCCATATATACCCTACGAAATTCCAATTGCCTTTCCCTCATCAAAGGAAGAAACAGCATTCCGCACGGACCTTTCTGGCTTGGACGGTTTGGCTTGTTCTCATATTTTGTCCTCCTTGGATGGACAATATTCACAGTGGTCATGTGAGTTTCCTTTTCTGGAACCTCCTGCGACTTGCTAATGAATATTTTCAGGTACTCTTTGTTACCGGCAATGCCAGTTGGAGCCTGAAGTGAGTGAACACGCAGGATCCAAGATACTCAAGAGTTCTGCTAACACTCTACGCTAGATATGAATTACATATCAGCTGTCTATGGGCTTATTGCAATTATTATAACAGCGGATTGGCTTCTAAGAGGAAGAAAAACGTATGGGGATGAGACGCATGCAATCAAAGCACTTGATGGTCTCGAGGATCCAAGAAACGAGGTTACTAGTTCGGAGGGTTGAGCAGTCAGACTTTGTAGGGTCCTCAAGAAAGTCGGATCAAAGTGTTCAAAACACCTAAGGCAATAGATTTGCAACCAAAACAAAATGGAAAGGCGGAGTTTACTACTTACACGTGATCATCGGAGGTCCTTCCGCTACATGCTTAGGTAAGTGGCAAACTCAAATTCTGAATCCTGTCCCTTTCCGGTCACGTGGGACTGCATCTGCAACCTTGACGCAAGTGCGGAGTGCAATCGCAGTTGGGCAGTGACGGCCACATGTACCTGCTCTGAGTCTATTCCAACTTCCAAGAGAGTTTGATACTGGTTGTACACACGCCCTTGGAAACTATCCCTCATCGAGCTGAGAGGCGTAAATCGCGCTCTGATCCGGAGATCTAGACCCGGGCCTTTTTTCTCCTCGACGTCACTTCTTGACATGGTGGGAGCCGCAAGGGAATTAAGGCTGTTGATCTTCTGATCTTCTTGATCTTTTGACGAGCGCGTTTTTCTCGTTGTTCACGGTTTGTCTCCGGTTTCCTTGCATGTCACTAGCCACAGATCTGTATTTCAGCCACATCTCGATCTCATATTCTACGCCTGCGATTGGTGGGCCTACAGCCACACGTCAGGCTATGACGATTGGTGGCTTGCGATGTGGGCATCCAGCCTCGGCCAAGAGTTACTAGATACTTTGGGGAAAGACGTGGGACAGGTTCGTGTAGAGGAGGGATGATGTTTCATTGATCTACAGTAGCTACGGCAGGCCTTTACAGAAAGGTCCCTCGCTGACTAATTCTCTTAGCGCCTTCCAACATGGGGAACTTCTGACGTGACGCCGCTGAAAACTAGCCAATTGATGTCGGGAAAATATATTAGCTCA
Source organism: Cairneyella variabilis (assembly GCA_001625345.1). NCBI lineage: Eukaryota > Fungi > Ascomycota > Leotiomycetes > Helotiales > Cairneyella > Cairneyella variabilis. The sequence continues at coordinate 1,658 of AYLM01003309.1, forward strand.
ATATGGGGCCTGTTCAAAAACCTGGCAGAGCAAGGGATCTGCGTGGTTGGCACAAATTTGTTACAGGAAGATGGCGGGGATGTTGGAGAGGCACCGTTATTATGACGAACATGGAGTTCGTGTCATGGGATTCTGATACGGTTTTTCTCTTTGCGGTTACGCTATGAAGAAATCTCACTTCTCACCTCTGGTAAAAACAGGTTTGTGGGAGGCTGAAGTCAGACTTTGCGAAGTACCTTCGATATATAAGATCCCGTCTCCGCGGAACAGATAGCTTTCTTCTGCATAGACTCAAAGTCAAACCACAAACCCACTTCACAACCAATCAAGAACACTTTCTACGCACATATTCTTTCAAGATGTCTACCATGGATAAGGTCAAAGACGCTCTCCACCTCAACAAGAACAAAGACACAACCACGGCCGGTACATACACAAACGGAACCCACACTACCGGCACACACCACACTGGCACACACCATGCAGGTACCGCCGAAGGCGTTGCTGGCCCGCACAACAGCCGCGTAGCCAATGCAGCCGACCCTCGTGTTGATTCTGACATGGACGGCTCTCGAAACATGGGAGCTCATGGCACGACGGGAACAACGACGGGCACCGGAATCGGTACGACTGGTACTACCGGTACTGGCTACAACACCGGCAGCACAACTACTGCTGGACCTCATAACTCCAACCTGGCGAACAAGATGGATCCTAGAGTTGACAGCGATATGGACGGCTCTCGAAACATGGGAGCTGCCACTGGCAACACCGGAGCATCAGCATACTCTGGAAACAACACTGGTATGACCGGTGCGACGGGTACCTCGACAACTGGCTCAGGATATACTGGCGATATGGGAGGTGTTTCTCGCTCTACCAACGCTGGTCCTCACGACGTAAGATCATCACAGTTGCTCCTTCAATGATGCTCACTAACTCAAAACCAGTCCAACCTTGCCAACAAGATGGATCCTCGCGTTGACTCTGACCTCGACGGCCGTGGCAACCGCACTGGCGCTACCGGCGGCATCATGGGAGCTTCCGGCTCGCACGCAACTGCCGGTTCAGGAACAGCTCAGAACACTGCTGGTCCTCACAACAGCGACTTGGCCAACAAGCTTGATCCCCGTGTCGACTCTGACCGCGATGGATCTATGACTGTTGGTGGAAACAAGACCCATGCATAAGCATTGAGGTATGAATCCCAGTATTTTCCTTTCCGCATGCTCGAGCCAGTTACAAGGCTTCTTGTATTCATCTATACTGAATAGAAACAGGCTCATCGGCCTCTTAGATTCGAAGTTGGATTGAAGTAGGAGCTTTTGTTTAACACGACGATGCTCGAAGATACCCAAAAAGAATCCACGCAATCGGAAGCTTCCTTCATTATTATTTGGTAATGATTACCTCAGATACATATATGATATATGATGGATTGGTCGTCTTTCAATTTATAATCAACCCATGAATTCATGATATTGTGCCTTGGTTATACTTCATCTATAAATCTGAGTTTTTTGTTTTGATAATTTTCGCTAGAGCTTGCTATTAACCGCTATGAGTCTACGAACTTGATATTGGAGATTTCAATTCTTACAATGAAGTATTCCTTGCATGTCTACCAGCAATTCCAGCATATCATTTCTCTTTACATCTTCGCACTTCAATCCTCTAGGCTCTGCTCCAGCATTCTGTAGTATCTCGCAGATCTCAACAAGTCCCAGTGATTGTGCAATATGTAAAGGAGATGAAGGCATCCCTCTCCCATATGCGTTTGGATTCGCGCCATGTTGAAGCAAAAGTCTCACGATCTCTCTGGTCTTCTCAGAAACAATTTCTCCAGCCATATCACTGTAGGCCGATATAGCATCGTGTAATATTGACTGCTGTATGCTCGCATCGCAATAATTTGGGTCTGCTCCAGTATCGAGAAAATATTGAATAAGCTCAATATGTTGCTTGTTAACAGCCAGTCTCAATGGAGTCCAAGGGACTTCGTGAGTTGGGAGCTCAGAATCAACGTGCAAGTCAGAACTTTCCAATAGTTGCTTCACAAACCGGAGTTTGCCAGCCTCAGTCGCAAATTCAAGAGCCAAAGCCTTGGTGTCTCTGGTAGCCCCATCTACTAGAATTTTCACACTAGAGACAAAGCCAAGGAATGAGCAAAAAACAAGAATCCGGTTGCGTTTGCCTAAGGCGGCGAGTCGTTTATCAGTCATGTAGCTGTTCAACTCCTCGCGGCGAGAACATTCGAACCAATTCTTGCAGGCAGGGTACTCAACATCATAGAGTTTCCAAAGTCGACCTCGGTCAGTCTCAGAAGGAAAGGTGCTCTCTACAAAACTCCAGTGATCAACCCAATTTGCCGAAGCGTATTCAAGGAAGTGGAACTTCTTGAAGCGGCTCTTGAGGACTTTGTCCCGCCAATATCCAGGATGATACACAGTAAGAGAATCCTTAGTATTGCACGCATCGGTGCTTTCGTCCTCGTGGCCCTCATCACTGTCATCTGAATAACTTCCCTCTAGATCATTCCTGTCTGACTCATCATGCAATTGTACCGATTCAAACTCCGACAAACAGAGGTAACGGATGCAAGTCCAAGCGAGCTTATCGTGGCAAGTCCGGAGCCGAAATGAGTGTTTCCATGGCGGTTGGGAATCGACCAAACCCTTTTTGAGTTCTTACGGTCTTCAGAAAGATCGAGGAGATACTCCTTTGCCGTCTGATGTATGAGGTATACCCTGTCATCCTCCAAGATATTGATGAAAAGGCCGCAACGGTTTCGGATAAGGACCTTGAATTTTTCTTTTTGTTCGAGGACCAAGTCAGCATGGGATGTACTCAGGTGATTGAGGGCCAAAGCAATTCTCAGTTCTGCAACACTCAAAGGTCGGAAGGCTCCAAGAATGAGATGAAGAATTCTCTTCGCCTCCTCTTTATCTGGCACCTTTCCCAATATTGACTCATAAACTGGATTGACACCTTCAAGCAACTCATTTATAAGCTCTTCCATCGCGCTTATCGTAGTGCCAGTCAAGTTCTTGCGAATGACATCCAGAACGAGATATAGCCAAAGATAAGTCCTGTTTGGAATTTTCAAGAGGCGCTGCTCAAGATACGCTTGGACGGGTCCACTGAGATCGAGCTCTTCGGATATCAGAGAAACATGGTGCTTGACGTAGAGGCAGATCTCATTATGAATAGCTTTGAGTTCCTTGTCTCCGGAAATTCGAATCTCTGGTGTCATTCGAACAAGCTTTCCAAGACCCTTTTCTCCTCGTTCCAGACTAGTATATGGCCGACTTGTCAATAGGAACTTGAGCTTCGGTGTGACTTGATGCTCTGTTCTGAAAGTGGCCTCAGTGAAGTAATCGGTCAGTTTTCCAACAATGGCGTCCTGATCTTGGCACTCGTCCAAAGCATCAACAATGCAAACTAACTCGATAACTGTTGGATCTGCAGCTACCTCTAAGAGAATTTTCCACAAAATATGATGGCGCTGGGCAAGTTCAGATCCATGACTCTCGAAGTAAGGTAGAGCATATTTTTATGAGATATGGCTGTTGTATAAAGGTTTGGTGTAATATAGCACGCAGAGCGTCCGATGTCCTTCTGGCAGAGTCTTCCTTGAAGAAGAAATAGCATAAAATTCGTTGCTCTTGGTCCACTAGCACTGAGTCCACTAGAGCCCTAGCAAAAACGGACTTACCACATCCTGGATCCGCAGTTATCCATAAAAGCCCGGAAGTTTTGCCGTTCATCCAATTGAGAAATTTGAGGTTGTCAAGCACCCATCGACAGGTATTTCGAATATGCTCAGGGTTCCTGTTTTTGTTTCTTTCGTAGTCCAGAGACATACAGAGAGTGCGAAGGCACTTTGACGCCAGTTTCTTATCATTCCGGCTTCTCTGTTCTCCCTGCCCTTGTTGGAGAACAAGGACTGTGTCTGTTGCCGTTAGCTGAAGCTTGCCGAAACCGGTCTCAATGGATTCAATGAGCGTGTTGTGCCTCCGGTCTTGCTTTGCAAATTCCTCTTGGAGGATCTCGTTGTTGAGAAGACCAAAATATTTCTGGCAGTCTATATCAGCTGCTAGTATCGAAGCAAGCAAGCTGTTTAGGTTGTCGACCTTCACTATGTCTCGAAGGATTTGGGATAATCGATGTCGGTAAAATTTACAAGCGGAACGTGCCTGATACTCGATAATTTTTGAGTAAAGAGTGACAAGAGCTTCCTCAAAAAGGGGAACCTGAATTTTCGACTCGTCTTTGGGAGAATGTACCTGGCTACTGCCAAGTCGGTATACTCGCTCCACAACTCTGTAACGACTGAGAACAGTCCCAATAGCCTCGAGTCCATCCACAAGGCCTTTGTGCTCAGCTGAAGGATTGAGCAGCAACTTCATTTCGCATATTAGTATACTCAATAGTGCCTAGGGGCTTAAGGTTAGGGCTTACTGGTAGGAAAAGACACACGCCAGACCATGCCAATGAGGCATGAGGATCGGCACTAACGGCTTGAGAGACATAGTCCTTCGCGAAGGACACGAGCTTCACGACTTTGTCCACTTGATCTCTCAAGACTATACTCTTGGAGCCGATTTTCAACGACCATGCAGAAGTTTTGTCTGTCTCAACTTTGTGCTTGACAAAATTCGACAGTTGTTCTTCTCGGTGTCGGCCGGAGGCAGGTGATGAATTCGAAGCCAGTGTCAAATCTCCAGGCATTGAAGGCTCTTCCGACAAGCACTTTGAATAGGCCTTAACAAGGTCTCCATCTCTGGCACGAAGATTTTCAAAGGCCTTGTCCCATAGGTCCGTGACTATTTTCGAACCTGGCTCTGGTCTTGCGTCGACCTCAGCCGGTGGTACTTCATTGCATGGCTCCAATTTCGTGACTGCTGTTGCGCTTTCTATACCAATTCCGTCTGGCGGAACAGCTCTCTGTCTCTTATCTGCCGATGTTGCCGGTTCTCCGGTTGCACCACTATCAGCAATGTGAAATGGCAGCCTTGTCGTGGTAGCTTCGAAGTCCAGTGAACTCTGTGCGAGGTTGTCAAATTTCTGTTTCCGTTTCAGGGGCAGATGTGGCATGACCGTTAAATAATGCTAGGAATAAAGTGCTTGAGCTGTGAAATTTCCCTTGAAGTGTAAACAGCGCTGAGTGCCACAGGGCATGAGGGTCGTGCGATCCTCAAAATGTGGGCGTGACCAAAACAAGGGATTATATGCTTGTGTTTACAATGTGGCGCTGGGACGTGCTGGATGGCCTTGAATAAAGCCTTGTCAGACTAGATGTTTAGACGGCCGTTCATTGGTGTTGAGAAGCCCAGCTGCATCCAGTGAAACTGTGGTGGCTTAGCTCGCTTACGAGTACGTACCCAAGACCTCACTTTCATCACTATTCAGCATTCCGAAGCAGTCTACTTCAACGTGCTATAGCCGGTGCCAATATAGCCTAGGCACGACTCAGATTGGACTTTGGTCCCTCATCAGTACCTTGCTTGCTCTCTCTGAGACTGGCCATCCAAGAGCGCTTGGGTTTTGAGCTGCACCGACTTCCTACAAACCTCAGGCCATCAAAGGGAAAGATCACACTGACCATCCTCTTGCAGTCAACACTACTACCAATTTTCGATGGCGCTCTCGAGAAATTGGGCTTTGCAAGCCTGGGATTCAAACGCCTCCAGTTCCGCCTCTCTGTCCTGAATGTCAACAAGTTATATCCTCATGGTCCTAAATCGTAGCCGAAATCTCTACCAATGGTTGGCGAAGGTATATCAGATTTGACTATCCCAATCACGCCAGTAATTCCAGCCTCGAAGTTTGTGTTCAAACCTATGGGTGCCGGATATGCTGGTTATTTCTCGGCCGATCCTCTTCAAAAGAATTGCCGCTTTTTGGGTCCGAGGTATTGTGGCTCACAGAAAACCGTGGTTTTGGTACATTTTTGGAGGTGGAGCTTTCCAGCGTGGAGGGCTATGATATTACCATTTGAGGGTTAATTTTTACTGCCCCAACTGGCCCCAACTGGAGAAAAAGACTAATGTTTCCTTTTTTCCAGTGAGCAAGACTATGATACTTTCCGGATCTTACGTACTGCTTTGGGTGATCTGCTGACTTGTTACCCAGGTTACAACGGTGACCCTGATCTCGGAAGAGCAACCAGCGAGACATCAAAAGATTACACCAAGTCACTCTAACTGGCTAAAAAATGGCTGAAACAGTGTGCAACTTCTCACAGTAACAAGTTCATTGTTACCCACTCAACTGCTTTATATTAGTCAAGGAACCATTCGACTTCAGGTAGCTGACAATTCAGCTCACAAGACGCCATACGCAACTTTGAGTCACCGATGGGGGAAAATACTGATTCAGACCCTTACAAAAGACACACTGGTAGCTTTTCAACGCAAAATTCTCATCGCAGCTCTCTGCCAAATATCTCAGGACGCGACATTCATGGCTCGGTATCTCGGGGTCGACTATATTTGGAGCGACTCGTTATGTATAATTCAGGACAGTGTTGCAGATTGGCAAAAAAGAGTCTAGTTTGATGAGTGCTGTATATAGCAACTCAAGCTTGAACATAGCAGCCACGGGAGCACCAGATGGCAATCATGGCAGCTTTTTCAAACGTGCATCGCCTAATCGGCACAGATTCTGCTTCTGTGTGACTATCGACGATACGAAGAGCTTGCTTGATGCTATTTCGCCGGATGATTTTGAGCGATGTAACACGAGTCAGCCTCTCTTCTAGCGGGCATATAATGATGCTGACTCCTCCGACCCTGAATTTTACTGAAATAGAGCTGCTTTTCGAGTGCGACACCGCATCCTGTTGCGAGTCCTTCCTAGAATTTAATTATTCCTATCAACCTCATACACACCTTAGTGCATGTCACACTCCAGATATCGTTCAGGTTCAGCCGACACCATTTAGGCCCATACTGTGCTGGGATATACTCATGCTATTCTCTCCTTCGAGACAAACTGGTTGCAGTCGCCGGAATTGCACGCGTGATTGCAGAAGCTAAGTATATTGAAGGAATAGACGAAAGTGAGACAGCGTACCTTGCAGTCGTTGGAGATATGAGCTCGAGCAAACGTTGTGCTGGAAGCATGCTTGGGGAGAGCAAGGATCCCGGAAAGACCCAAGTGTTGGGAATATTAGGGGCCAGAGGCCCCTGTAGGGCTCAGCTCTACAGGGCTCTCGGGGACCCCGAGAGTCAGCTGGACAGGGCCCTGGGGGCCCTGAAGGGTTCAGCTGTACAGCGGTTCAGCTCGGCAATAGGGGTCTGCGGCCCCCATATATTCAGCGTACTTGCCCACTGTAAATTAGGTTCGGTAGTCAAATTCAGTTCGTTGCACCTGTAAACTCAACACCAAGCACTACAGAGCGCCGAGTCAGAGCTAGGCGAGTAAAGATGGCCCATTAAGCTACACGGGCAGGCAATGGATGAGGAAGTGTGGGAAAAGCCCACAATGTACATTAGCGTGATTGAGGTCGGTAGAGCCTCTATCGAAGGATGATTACTTTGGGGAGATCATAGATGGAGTTCTGGTTTTGGACTATGGCGCTTCAATTCCAGGTACAGTGGGACTTGGCGAAGACTCGAGTATTGTGAAATTTACACAGTCTTCCGTTGAACTCGAGTTGTATTGGGACTTCTATCGAAATCCAGAGGAAATTAATGCAAGGTGCATCACTTTTGCTAGTAGTGAAGTTAAGGCAGGAAAGTTGGGGTTCTTACATTGAAGGCTTGGTTTTGCTTCCTACCTGGACTAAATCAGACCAGTATGAGCGACTTGGGTATTGGGTGGTCGGCGGGGTCAACATGGCATTACAGAATTTGAGGAGGAGATGGAATTTAACAGTATTCATGGGAGAGTTGAAGTTGGCGAGAATGAGTAGGCCATCAGAAAATGAATTCTTGAGATTTCTAGGTATCATGTCTCCCGGGCTTTTTGTCACTTGGCTATCCTTTGTCGAATTATCAAGAGATATAAGAGATATTGTTAAGGTAAGCCCTCCATACGACGAAGCTTTCACTCGGTACAAGAAATTTCCAAGACCCTCTAGAACGAAGTTGCCGAGGCCATTTGCATATTCCGTATTGACATTGACAAGATCGAAGTCAACGAGATCATAAAGCTAGCCACAGAAGACTACAAGGTTTGGTGCCATTGCAAGCACACTAAAGCCTTCCTACCTTGAGGCCCATTTACCTCACTTCGGCTAATACCAAAGCCCTACAAAGACCAAGCACCTCAAATGAAAGTCTCCCTCTTACTTTCAGTCAAAATCCTACTCTTGGATCGGAAACGGCCTCTCTAAATCTAACTTACTCCCTACCCCACAACCACCCCATTCCCACCAACCTCTCCATAGCCCCACTCTCCAAATACACACTCACATCAACCCCATCACTAATCCAGCTCCCATCCTCCTTCCCTCTCTCCACGCCATTCGCCTCCTTAACCTCTACCAACCCATCACAACTCGCCATCAACGCTTGCACCCATCTCAGCCTCCCCTCTCCACTAAAATCCACATCATTCACCCCAGAATAGACCCATGTTGTCAACAGCACATGTTCTCTACCCAAACACGCACGCCATATTCTCTGAGGCGCTACTTCGAACGCTTGCTCGTGGAGAAGGCTCGATATCGCTTCAGCGTTAAATGTGGCGAGAGTATTGCGGATATTCTGCGCAAGGGATGAGAGATCAGGCTTAGATGATGATTGCGAGGGCACGGTGTATGGAATCGCCGCAATCGTAATCGGACTCCCGAGGAATGAATCTGGAAGTGGAGGTGAGACACGAGCGCGGAGGCCGAACGTCATATCCAAATACATTGTTGTTCCTGGTTCTAAGATCTCGGCGCGAGCCATGGTGATGAGAGACCAGATATGTGCTAACAGAGCATCGTGTTTTGAGATCTTGATGGAGGAGTTTTGGGAGGCTTGTGCGTAGATATGCAAGATTTCTTGCTCGGAGAAATGGAGGACTCGGTGGGAGCATGGTGCGTTGGTGTCCCATTGTGCCCAGGGGATGGCATTTGTAGGAGCTAGAGTGTTGTTTACGGCTATGGTAGTGAAGTCTTCTGGGATAGTTGGGTTCCAGGGCTGATCTGGGGATGGCTTGTACCAGTCGTACCTGTGTTGTGGGAGACTTCTGGCTTCGGATTCAAGCGCTGGATCTGCGGTCGATGCATCGATGTCGCCAGCTGCAAAGGCATCTAGGCGTTGAGGATCAAAAATAGGTGTCAAGACTGGCAAGACAGCGTTCGAAAGCATGGCTCGTGAGGTTAGACACCAGTCATTGGCGAATTGAGAGAGTGCCAAGGCGTCTGAGAGGCAATGGGTGATAGAAATGGCGATTGTAGTACTCCCGCAGGCAAAAGTGGTGAACTGGATGATCACATTGGGTGCATCCTTCTCTTTTGATGAAATGGAAAGCTTGACATCCGGTAGGAGCTCGCTAGAAGGCAAATTCGAGGCATCCCAAGCTTTTAGTGACGTGCTTCTCGTTGCCGTATCTGGAAGGAAATCGGAAAGTGTCTTCGGCGAAGTAGCGACGTAGAAAGGAGTACCAATATCGTTTGGAGTATTGTAAGTCACCCAAATACGCTGGTAGCGGTTCGTGTGTCCGGCATCAAGTTTTGGAGCTGCGTAAGAGAGACGACCACATAAATGAGAGTAATAGTTGAGCGTTCTGGAGAGAGAAGCTTGGAGAAGTTCTGACGTGAGGGTGAACTTGGGATTTGATGGAGGATCAAAGTACCAAACGGCAGCGCAGCGGGCTAAACCAGCGACGCTGTTGTCGATTATGGAAAGGGGAACAGACTTCGGGAATCCTTGACTTGATGGGAAGATATTGGTTGAGGGCGCAACTCGGATGTCAAAAGCCGGGTCCTCCATGTTCAAAGAAACTTCTGTGAGAGTAGTAGAATATTAGATATGAGATTCACTTGACAGATCTGCTCTCTCAACTCAAACTCTGGAATCGTCGAGGCTTTATATAATGCTCGAGAATGCTTAAAAGTGGGCATCTCGCATACAGTAGACATTGCGCCGTTGACGCCACGAGGGACAAAGCCCCAAAAGATAGATAACGTTGCGGGAAGTTTGCCTCTGTTTAATTCCATATACTGGGCCGCGGATTGGTCATGGCTCTGAAGTGCAATCAGACAGTCCTTCCCAGCACAGCCTTGTTCGCAAGCAGGATTTGACGCAGGAGAGAGTGAGGCAGTGAGAGAAGTTCCTCAGAATGAGTCGAGAAAATTCCTAGGGGCCGAGCTCATTTTAGTGCATCCGAGGTGCAGCCTGCACCGGATTAGGAAGGTGTTGTTTTGCTGGCAAATTAATTCTTTCGATTGACTCCCACTTTTATCTGACAACTGCACCTCGACCTTTTACCTCTATATCCAACTTTCAACAACACTGTGCGGCCAACTTCAGATAAAGCCTACAGCAATATTCTTACGCTGCGGGGTAACGAAGCCCTGGAGCGGGGTCACGTGAAGGCGATGAGTTCTTGAAAATCTCAATGAACGCTCAATTACGAAAAGGAAGAATGCCACTGTAGGAAATCCATTAATGCATTTTATTCTCATGAAGAACAGCCAAGTCCTCTATTGCCTTGTCGTCCTCCAATAAACATCGCTCTCCTCAACCACAATCTTATCCATTCCCTTCACTGGTCCAATGATCTCAACATCCTTCTGCTGATTCAACAAGATATCTCTGGCATGCCACTTCATAGTGAAATTCTCCTTGTTTCCAGGGCCTGTCAACTGCGCCAGTTGCTCGTTGGTCGCGGCGTAGATCACACGGCCGATATGTGCCCAATATATAGTTGCTGTACACGGCATTAGCATTAGTACTCGATTCTGAAGAGAAAGCTGAGCTGAAGCATACCAGAACACATCGCGCATGGCTCCCACGTACTCACCAACGTGCACTGCCAGAGATATTCCTTCGAGTAATGGCAGTATGCTAATCTAGCCAGAGAGCTCTGTGTGTACCGCCATCAGCTTTCGTCCTTTGTACCACTTCTTTTCTCGCCGCTCTCTCTTCCTGCTAGGCGGAAACATACCTCAGCATGATTGACCTGATCCACACTCTGGTGCATCAGCAACACCGTCTCGTTATCCGGCCCTATCAGGCAGGCGGCAAAAGGCCGCTTTCCAAACGTCACTGCGCGCCGCTGGATTCCCAAGCATATACTAATCGCGGCGTCAATCTGCAGTTTCGTGATCGGTGTGCGGGATGGGAAGAGGTGAGGCGCAATGGCGGCGGCGGCGGAGGAGGTGAGTGCTGCTTCTGCTGTGTTGGTCATTTTGAGGTTCTGCGGAGTTAGTGGTGAGAAGAGTATGGGTAGCAATGGGATGGAGTAGCGTACCTGCAAAGATCCTTCCTGATTCTGTATGCTTTCTGATACAGGTGCACATGAAGAGATTCGATGCAGGTACGTGTTCAGCTTTTTTTTGTTGATGGAGGCTCCTCCACTCTTGGGATAAACCCCTCCAAGTTCGGCGAGATCCGATATCAAGACTTCAGACGAAATCGAAGCAAGCGAGCAGAGTCTGGCTTTGCAATATCATTCAATATTTTGTGTTTCTTTTTTACTTCATCTAATTCCATTTCTGTAACATGCTTGCCATCAATCAATAAATGGTTCTCTTCATTCAATCCTCAAGATCCATCCATTATCCTCCCTCTCATTCTTCCCATTTAGACCTCCCCACAACATCACACTGCTCGGATCCAAATCACCCAACCCAGAGCTAGAAAACCATCCCCGCTCTCCAGGCACAAACTTATGCACATCTTCACCCTCCATGCCCTCCGCATCGCTAATCATCATCGGGCTCCACAACCCCTCACCCGTCTCCCTTCCCAAAGCTTGCCATGTAGCATCTTTGAAGCTAGCAGGAGTCATGCCTTGAGGAGGAGCTTGAAAAGCCCATACATCTCCCCAAAACTTTCCTGCTCCATCATGGCCCTGACTGCTGGGATCCCGCTCTCCAAGTAACAATACTAAGTAATCTCTGCCCATTCCCGTAGTAATCGCATGTATTCCGGCCATGCTTCGATTCCCAGGTGCTTTCACGTTTTCTTCTTGGAAGTTGAGAGTTTGCCATGTTCCTTTCGCCGAGATGCCTATCTCGCCTTGCCCTCCCTTGTCGCTGAAGGTATCCAGACTTAATTCAAGATAATCCAGATACCCACCCTCCTCACTCTTCCCATTGAACCCCCCATACCTATAAATCCTTTGCTTCTGCACACAAATACTTGTCCCACCCCTCGGATTCCCCGGTCCAGGCGGAAACTCCTTCCACGTCCTACTCCGCACATCAAACCCCCAAAGATCATTCGTCCGCCCACTCGCCGGACACCCCGCATGCACGAAAAAGGTGCCATAGTCCCCTTTCTCCTCATCCGTCTGCGCATTCTCCGCAATCGTCCCTGCCTTCGGCTCCTCTAACGCGTTGTCGATCTTCAAACTCTTCATATTTGCAGGCTCCGGCTTCTCAATCGCTACACTCGAGTGATAAGACCGTGCTTCTGGGTAAGGCGTCCCAGGCATTGGGTCAAGAAACGTCCACGCATCAGCCCGCGTATCATAAACCCACACTCTCCCATTTTCTTGTAATGGCTTCATATCCTTCCCTCCCCTGCCCCCAAATATAAAAATTCGCTCCCCGATCACAGCAGCTGTATGCCCAACTCTCTTCTCGGGCACTTCGCCGCCTGCAATCTCTGGTTTTGCGGGAACAGCTTTGTAATCCGAAGAGGTGACGGAGCCAGAAGGCAGAGTGACGATATGCATAGCGTTGTCGACCGGCTCGCGGGGCTGGATCTCGCCACCGAAGATGTATGCGCGGCCGGCGACAACGGAGACGGTGTGTGAGGAGCGGGGGAGGGAGGGGGTGGTGATGCGCTCCCATTTTGCCTTTAATGGATGCGTAGCTTGGAAGGGGCCGTGGGCCATGGTGGCCGCTGTGGCCGCCGCCCCCGTCATTTTGGAGGGGTGCAATTGTGCTTCTTTTCCACAGGTGTTTGTAACTTACTTTGTGAAGAGGGGTGAGTGAAATGGAGGGGAAGTGAGACCTGTGCACTGTAAGATTACTGCAGGAGCTTGGTGCTGAATACCTTGTGGGGCTGATCATTATTGGCGTTGAGCTCCCCCATACGTCAGTGCTTACAGGGGAAGCTCTGGGCAATACCTCCGTACGGAGGTAGACTCTCGGTTGGAAAACTCTACAGGGATTAAAGCCTACTCCGTTGTATTCAGAAGGCTGATGAATTAGGCTGCGAGGTGAATAATTGCCGAAACATCAACAACATCAACAACAACTACAACAAAAGCCATACCCGTCACACCAGACAGCCAAGTCCCAGAACGAGGGCCAGGACCAAGATTACTGCTACCCAAATCACAGCTTGATCCACATCTGGTAATCTCGGCATGCTGCCCCGCAACCTCCTACGAACCTCAGCTCGAGCTCTCAGTCGCAGCACCCCTCAAGCTCGACCTCCCTGCGTTCTGCCATCCATACCAAGAACACCGCTCCGCTCATCATCACGAAATACTATCTCAACCTCCTCCCGACTCCAGCGTAACTGGCCTCCTCCACCGCCTCCCGGCCGTCCACAACCGCGTCCACGATACCGCTACACACGCTTCAACGAAGAAGATGCTAGGCAAGCTCAACCCCTCGTCACCACCGAGCAAATCTTTAGTCCACAAACCGGATATATCCTCATCTTTGCATGCGGCAGCGCCGTGATATTCTATTTCCTTAATATAGAAAAGGTGCCTGTGTCTGGCAGAAAGAGGTTTAATTGCTATAGTGATAAATCGGTGAGAGAGGAAGGGGAGAGAGCGTATAGGGCTATTATGCAGGAGTATAGGAACGAGATGCTGCCCGAGTGGGATCGCAGGACGAGGATGGTGGAGAGGGTTATGGGGAAGTTGATTCCGCAGGTGGCGCCCGAAGAGATGTATGATGTGCAGTGGGAGGTTCATGTCATAGAATCGGATGGTTAGTGAGGTTTCTTCCTGTCAATCTCTCATGCCGAAGATTTCAAACGAGAGGAGATTGCTAATGTATACCTACAGAAGCCAACGCGTTCGTCATCCCCGGCGGCAAAGTCTTTGTCTTCAGCGGTCTCCTCCCCATCGCCAAAACCGACGACGGTCTCGCCGCAATCCTCGGCCATGAAATAGCCCACCAGATCGCCAAACACACAGCCGAACAAATGAGCAGTCAAATTCCCCTTCAATTCCTTCGATGGGGTCTTATAGTCCTTGACTACTCTGGAGCTACTTTCGGGTTGCCGATTGGTCAAATACTAGGAGGCATGGCCATGAATCTCATGCTCACGAAGCCAGCGTCGAGGAAACAAGAGAGTGAAGCGGATTATATAGGCTTGTTGTTGATGGCGCACAGTTGCTATGATCCGAAGGCTGCGGTGGGTGTGTGGGAGAGGATGGAGGCGGCGGAGAAGCAGAGGGGGGATTATATTCCACAGTGGTTGTCTACGCACCCTTCGGTAAGCAACCTTTGCCTCTTGTGAAGATGTGCGGAGACTAACATAAATTAGAACGCAAACAGAATCCAGCAAATGATACAATGGCTTCCAAAGGCCGAGGAAGCACAAAATCAGAGCGAATGTGGCGTTACCCAGGGCTATCACAAAGACTTCCAAGCTGCTATGGAGGACTTTGGAACGTTTAGTGGGCTTTGGAAATGAGTATAATGAGATCACGAGTTTATTATGAGTATTGATCTGGGAATAAGGTTGGGAAAGGCGAGGTGTAAGGAGTTGGGCGACTTGGGCTAGTTGGGCTTTCGAGTGTGTGCATACCCCTTCACTCTTCTCGTTGACTCCCAAAAGTAGATCGGTACATATAGATACGCTCCTCTATTTTGGCACAGCCTGATAGGTCAATGGCTTTTTGGTTGTAAAAGTGAAGTTTCGAAGTGATGGATTATGGATCAAGTCCCGATGCCTGGCAAGCGTCAAAAACAAGAACTTTGATTTTTAAATGCTTCTGCTCCTATTCTCTGCTATTTGGATTATCGTGCGGTCGTTCTGCACTATAAGGACCGTTAGCTGCACTAAAGCCAAGATTAAAATGCTTAACACGGCTTGTCGTTACTTCCTTGCCATTTGCTATTTGTTAACGCATTTCAGAGGTAAGAGGGCGTCGTCACGTCCACAGTATCAAAAAAATCAAAGGCCATTATGTACGTTTCTCAATTCTCACTACCCAGGAATGAGTCTAGCCAGATTCGGAGGTCTAAAGGCAAACTTTTGTATGATTGTGTCGGTTTGGAGTGCAAAATCAGAGATCGTCGGAATGAAAAAAGGTCTGCAAGAAAGTCCAACCCCAAGTCCCAAACCCAAAAGAGCGGTGCTCCGCCCATCCAAGCATTTCTTTACCAGGGCTAGTGATATGTCCAGCTTGGTCTGCACCAATGTTCTCATCCTTGCCATCCTAACCGCCAGCTTCGGTCTCCAGCTCAGCGTCATTGACATAACTGCCCTGGATGGAGTCCGCAGCATCGGCCTCATTGTTGTCGATTTCCTGGTAGTCATTATTGGAGACACCGCTGTCATCCTGATCGTTGCCACAATCGCTCTTGTGACAGGCAAGAATTGTGTGAAAAGTGTGCTCTTCTACAGAATTAATGACCCTTCCGCATACAGAGTCCTAGAGACACCGAAAATCGAAGGTCAAGGTAGAATTGAACACTATCCAGCCAGTATTCTTCTTCGTCTGATGGATAGTCCCATTCAGACAGCATCCTCTTCCCAAGAGACTCAGGTCTACTCAATTTGGGACTAAACAGGAGGTACCTCAGAATTTCCAAGCGAATCGCTGTAGATAGGCCCATCAATGTTTTAGGAGCTGTCTGAATGGCGTGAACTTTTTAAGGCTCCGATTCGAGCTCTGGGGCTGGGTCCGGTTCAAAGATGGTGACAGAAAAGCCGGTCAACTTTGCCAATCTTTGAATTTTAGTAACAGCCAATTCTTGGGATACAGGAGTGCTGCAAAAACTGATTACGCTATCGGGGACTAACTCGTTCTGAATGACTGAACTAGTGGAAAAGGTAGGATCGGATGGGTCTGTGGAAAGAGGCCCGTTTTGGATTGATAACATTTGTCCTTCGAGTAGCGCTGGAGGAGGTGCAGTATTCGTCATTTCGTTAGACTGGGCCCGAAGAGCAGCAAAAGACCAATTCGGTGTGTCCATTGTGTATTGGTGAATTCGAAACGCCAGCAGAGCTGCGTTATAGACGTTGTGGAAGAAGGTTGGGTCGAGGGAAGGGATGAGGATGCGTCATTTGAGGAGAAGACGAAATCGATTTTCAAGGTTTGCTGGAGAAATCTTTCAAAATACCCTTAAGCCTGACAACTTTTATCCTCCTGCAGACATTTCATACTTTTCCGCTCGGTAATGAATCCCAGCGCGGCAGAACAACCCCTCAAGATCTTTCCTCCGTAAGGGATTGCTCCTACAGTGCTAGGCAACTGCTATTCGACGGTTCGCAAAACCCTACTAAAAGGCCCTTACCTTAAATAAAGAAATTCATAGTCACAGTGGTAAAATTTAATTAATTTATATAGAACCGTTCTATTGATCACCTTAAATATATTATTCTCGGATTATTCTCGGATTATAATAAGTGTAGTAGCTAGAATATAGTAGCTAAGTATATATAACTTTTCAAAATAGCGTTTTCGCTTAAATTTTGTCACGGTTAGCTCTTGCCTACCGTTACCGCTCGCGTAGCTAGCCGAACCGCA
>AYLM01003312.1:0-29984 GCA_001625345.1 Cairneyella variabilis
GATTATTACTATATATCTTTTATTAATATAATAATATTTTAAAGCTGAATCTTAATATACGCATTCGCTAGATTCTAAATCTATAACAATCAATTAAATAGCAGTGTTGTAGAGTAAGATATAAAGGCAGTATTATTACTAATTTTGGTGTAAAAACGCGGGTTTTTACCCTAGGTGGGTTTTTAAGCGGGATATCGGTTACTTAAACCCCAACCTCTTCTCGTCTGTTCAATTCGTCATCGCAACCTCGTTTCTATTCCCGTGCAAGTTCCACAATTCCATAAAAAGCAGCATGCGCTACCTGCGTGTGTAGATTGAGCTGCCAAGGGACCAGGGGCACTTTTCAAGACTTGTAGTTCGAGTCTCAAGATCTTCCAGTACGAGGCTGAAGGAAGTGCCCGGAGGAATTCCAGTACGCAGTAGATCTACTCGACTCATTGGATGATCTGAAGCTTGCTCAGGCAACAAGATAGCTCTGATATCTGGAACAATAGTGATCAGAAGAGTAATTGAGGTACCCTCGTTAAAGGTCGGTGCAGCTTCCGCTCCATCAGGCTTCGACCAGAGTGTTCCTGACGATTATCCTTTGAGAAAGTCCACGAAAGTCAGTTTTGGCGCTCTATAGCCGAAATCCAGCCGCATGAAGTTTCTGCTTCTACGCTCCTCGATTTAGACCATAAGGCAACCGGCAAGTAGACTTGTTCACTACTGTATTGGGCCCGCCGCCTCTGCAATGTCGGCCTGGCTCAATGAGTCAGAAACAGGGCGATGGTACGTAAATTGGACGGATCGAGGTAAGTTTACAACCAGACTTAGGTAAGGCTTGTCCTTATTAAATATTTGTACAGATGGGAGGACCGTTCGACGATACTGGGAGGAACTTGAGGCATCTGGGCTTGCTGGGGCAAGCCAAGCACAGTATGGCAGCTCACGAAGGCAGTCTGAAGCATCCTTTTAGAGACGGGAGTTGATATCAGATCAGAGTCCCAACGAGCCTATATACAATGACTCTCCAAGAGGGTACGATTCGGGCAGCGGCTATAACCAGCCTCAAGAAGGAAAGGCTTTCGAGACCTCAATTTTCTATGGATCGCGAGCGTCAAAGCGCATTCAATCTTCTAATCGCCCAATTTCCGAGAGCTACCCGGGGTCAAAATCTGACTCTGGAACTGGTAGCTCGACTGAAGATGGCTTGATGCCTCACATAGGCAGGCTGACAATTAAGGAAGTCGAGGGAAGTCCAGAGTATCCGTTGCCGACCGCGTGTGAAAGTCGCCATGCTGGTAATTACCAAGCACAAAGCGCTCCTGCTCCATGGGCCACTTTAATAAACACCGAGTCAGCACTTTTCCCTCGTAGGGGAGATATGGGAGACATAGCAGCTCAATCTTCCACGCTGCAATCCCCTGAACCGGCAAATTCGCGTCGTATTCAGGCGTCTCATGGCATTGGGGACATCGAAAAACTCGACCCGTCATACTTCAGGAGAAAGAGCGACTACAAGTTATTCTTCCGTCCGGGGAAAGTGATCAGTATTCTTTGGACAGAGCCGGCACACGATACAGTTGGCAATGAAGACAGTGACTCTCTGAGTGAGATTAGGTTCGGTGAACAAGCTCACACCAAGATCAGACGATTTGTTGTCGTTAGATTCAGTGATGCCAAAAGAAGTTCATTGTGTCTTCCTATTATCACTTTTTCTGGACGAGGCTTTTCCAAAGCTGCTGTTCGCGATGATCATGGCTTGATATACAGTGGGAAGGGCCACCCGCGAATCCCCATGGAACAGTCAAAAAGCCATTGAGAGTTATTCTTGCGAGGAACGTTCCCGCAATCAGAAATTTGTCCTTCATCGATTATGGACGAATCTATACTGTGGAAGCAGATGTCAAGGTTAAAGACGTCGGAGACTTGGACACCAGTTCCAGGCAACTTCTCGTCCAATACTATAAGCTAGTCAACTTTGCAATGGACGACCAAGAAGCTCTAGGTCCATACCAATTGGTGAAAGTAGGGCTATAGAGTTTGCAGCAATGGGTGCTGGATTGATCACTGCAACACAGAGCGATTCTGTTGGTTCGGGTCCTGCTTTCGGCTTTGATTCCTCATCGAGCGCTGCTCGAGCAATTTCTACAAGCAAAGTAACAGCGCCAGGTTATGACCCAAGCCGCGGCTTCAGCAAGGTCGCAACACCAACTTCACTTGGAAACCCCACGTCAACAACAGCAGACTCCGGCAACCTACCACATTATGAAGAAAGGTCGAGACGGTCGACCTTCTTGTGCGAAAGCTCTGACTCGCCCAAAGCTCTTGATGAGAATTTGAGCCCAGTCGCCAGCTCCATTTTTCCTGCCGGTCACTCCAAGAATCCCCAGAGATCTTCATCAGAATCTGCTTCATCAAAGATTTCCATAGCGCTCAGCGCTTGGTCAACGAATTCGTCCGTCCCTCTGTCTCAAGTCTCGGCGACTCCGTTGACATCGGCTACTCGAGAACCCAACATTAGTGAAAGGTTCAGTACTTTAATTTTGCAAGACGTTGAACTGAGACTTATCTTTAATAAGTCATTGCAAAAAGTCTCTATCGAAAGGTTCGAAGAGAGTTTCAAGCGATGTTTGAACATGTCGAAAAATCTTCAGCATGAAGCTTCTACCAAGGAAGAAGAACAGGCCGCGAAAGGCATTCGTCCGTTCTTAATTCATGTAGCCCAGAAGGTGCGAAAGACACTAGTAAAAGAGCAAGAGCCTCAGGAAACACCAATTGCATCACTCCAAGACGTACCACAAGACAACCACGATATCTCTGAGGACAGTGATGATGAACTAAACCCTCCTGACGACATCGCTGAAAGCGGAGACATGCACAAAAATCTGGAATATTTCATCTCAAATTCCAAATCAGTGGCGCTACTCAGGGAAGAGCTCCACCTTTTGATCAATCCAGACCCTATACGACAGTCATTGTTCAAAATCTGGCCATTCGAAAATAAGCGCACAGACATTCTTGAGATCAAGTACGATGTGGAATGGGAAGCACCTCAGTTCTTGAAGCGGCATTTCGCAGATGGTCAAGCGCTAGGTGAAGTGCTGACCATTACGGGCGAGGCAATCAATGCTCAAGCACGAAGTTGTGGAGACTACCTGCAAACTACCTGGCCCGCCATTGGCGTGCTGCTTCTGAGCGGAGTAGAAGATTTGCTGAGTTCATGGACAGCTGACCAGCCCATTAAGGTTGAAAATGATCATGCAAAACTTGAATTGCAAGAACAGGGCTTGTCGAACCAAAGTGGCTCCAAAGCAAGGGTCTCTGTGAAAGCAGTGGCCACGCACTATT
Source organism: Cairneyella variabilis (assembly GCA_001625345.1). Lineage (NCBI taxonomy): Eukaryota > Fungi > Ascomycota > Leotiomycetes > Helotiales > Cairneyella > Cairneyella variabilis. Next base: position 3,334 of record AYLM01003312.1, read on the forward strand.
TTCATGAGCAGATTGCGACTGCTATATCTTGGATGACCTCTGCCTTGAGGAGCTCATCTGGGGAGGTTGAATATTCTTCTTCCTCCGTCGCTGCTAGCAAATCCAGGCACAGCAGTCGCACGCTTGTTTTCAGGCTGAACGAACTTGGAAAGATACCCCAGGCCGAGTCATGTTGGCACACTTTGTTCCCACATTCTGTGATAGCCAAAGACTTTCCGATAGAGCCGAGAAATGAAGGTGAGGGACTCGAGATATCCTTTGCCGATATGGCAATTGCTAGCAGGTGTATGACTTTGGTGGAGTATCAGAGAGGGTTCTTGGCCCACGGATTGACATCGCTCTTGATACCCGTGAAAAAATGTGAGGAAAGGGACGCACTGCAATGGAATTTCGAGGACAAGAAGCAATCAGGCAATCGACTTGCCAGCATTCCTCAGATTATGCGTAAATTCAAGGATTGGTACAGAGAACTCCGACCCGAAGATTTAGTCATCCAGAGGTGTTTTCTTGGATGGGCAAACAACGCAAATGTTGCCATAGGAACCAAAGGCTACCAGATCAGATTTAGTCAGTCTGGGGCCCATAACAGTCCCCGAGACCCGCTCAGGTCGTACCCTCTCAGGAAACATGACCAGGGACCTGTCTTTAGCCCTATAGGCGGAACAGCTTCTTTCCCAATCATACTGGCGCCTTCGGCGCAGCCGTCAATACAGCTATCATTCGAGCCAGACCTGCACTATGTTATGGCTACTTGACATGAAGATGTCGTCTTCTTGTATGACACAGCAACAAAAACTGGGTCATGTGTTCCTCGGACAAGCGTTGTCCTACAGATGGCGATGTCTTTCGTTGTGATGGCGGCATGGTCGCTATACGATTCCACTCAGCTCGTTTCGGTCGGCAAAAACACGAGGAACTCGTCGATAGCTGCAAATGCTGGCCCTGATGGAGACCACGAGGCACGTATTGCACTTCAAAAATGCTTCAATTTGCAAGTCAAGAAAGGACAATATGATAAAGGTCCAAAAAGCAGTTTCATGGAGATAATTGCTATGGCGTGGCATACACTGGAAGACATCAGGGCGGGCCTCGACTTCTTCGAGCCGAACAGGAACAACGCTAACACGAAGGACCCCAAATTTCATCACGGAGTTGAGCTCACAGACGCTATCAAGGCAAAATCACCCATGAAAATCAAACGAGTGAAGATCGATCAACCTTGGCTTCGACTTACTCGGGCCTCACCCATCGTGCTTCTGACGAAAGATCTCTAAGCGCCAATTACCAGCAACTGTGTTAGAACGTGCACGACATGGAAAGAACTTCCCACTGGTCGCGACTTTTTGGTGGCTATGGGAAGAGGATTTCAATTTCTGCTTGAAAACCAAGTGGAGGATGAAGTTGGAAGCAATGCTGACTCAGGTGATGAGGACGATGCAGAAAGAGATCGGGAAGTATTGGAGTGGGATCAACACATTGAATGTCACAGAGATGACATTAAATCCCCTGTTTGCCATGTTCAGAGGCTACGACCGAAGGGCCATCTCTCCCTGTGTGGGCCAGTTACACCTGCATTTGTTCAGCATCCAAATTGCGCTATGGTCTTCGGAGATGGAACAGAAGAGCTGTGTGAAGAACCGTTGGAACCCGCTCAATCGCCGATTATGAGCAAAGGTGAGAGTTTGCAAAGAGTAATGAGCTCCGTGAGTGACACCTCAGCCAATACCGAGGATAGCTCTGGAAGTACAAAGGCAAGCAGTGTGGCTTCTAGCCTTGAATTACCCTTGCCTAAGCCTCAACATATTTTCAGCGCTTCTTTCGGAGAGATGTGCTCGGAATTAAGGCTTTCTTCAAATCGCACACATACCTTCAGGGATAATGGTCAGGAGTACACCGCAGGTTCGTCAAACCAGATCAGCAAAGCTGCGGACCATAGCGCCATAGCGGTTCCAAGAAATGCTCGTCGTGAGGAAAATGACGTTTTTCTTCCATATGATAACCCGGGTTTCCCCAGAGCAGAAGGTTCCTGAACAGTAAGGGCAAGAAGAGCAATGTGGGGTAGCTCATCATCGTAGTTAACTTCAGAGCACCGGAAATAGTGGAAGTGGAACAAGAGGGACATATAAAGTCAGAATGGTCACGAATATCCTCGTTGCGTAGCAGGACCTGACCTGTTCTTGCTCGTGGCAAACTCCTTTACCTCACGTGAAGGCGTTGGCAGCGCCTCCTTCTGTGCTTTGCAACATTATTTTTTGCATGTCATATCCGTACAATTCTCCAACTTCCTTCTGGGCGCTGGCACTTCAAGTACTTTCCAACATTCATATATATATCAAGCAGCTTGCATCATATTTTGAGCCGGATTCCGCGCTCATCGCAGACTAGAAAAGACCACTGCCCTTGCATTTGCGTGGCTAAAGAACACAAAGTGAACGTAATTGTGAGGTTTTTTCAGACGTGAAAAAGCCCCTTGTGACTTCGTCTCAGACATATCGCGTGGACAAAGTCGTGGTGGACAGAAATACGGTACTAAATAGAAGACTGCTCCTTCTCCGAACATCTTTGATGAGAAATTTAGATGTAGGGAAGGTCAAGATGGAAAGACGAAGATACTCGGATCTATGGATGAGTTGAGAGATGAAGATGGAAACGGTTAATTTAATATTATCCTTGGCGGAGAGATCATTAATTTACTCCCGCTTTTTTTGTTCACCGCGAGACAACTTACAGGTAGTGCGAAGAGACAAGCGAGCGGATCCTGCCTGAAATGGAAGTAGGCCATGGATGATCACGTGCGAAGTGGGGCACTTTATTGAGGAAGCGGAAAAGGTCTTCAGAAAATAAATTTTGGAGCTAGTCTCGAAAAGCAACTGCACTACCAATTTCATCTTTCCCATAGTACCACCAAAATGAAACGAAAACTGGACGCCAACGACGTGCCCGCTCCTGTGGAGGATGCCACGGAGAAAAGGGAAGAAGCTACGTTTGTAGGGCTAGGACTCGATTCACGACTGCTGCAAGGAATTACGAAGCAGAAGTTCCACACGCCCACCTTGGTCCAGAGCAAAGCCATTCCACTGGCATTAGAGGGTCGCGACGTTTTGGCAAGAGCAAAGACTGGGTCTGGAAAGACTGCTGCATATCTACTGCCGATTCTTCATGCAATTCTCAAAAGAAAGCAGGTTGGTTATGCTTCGTCGAATTTCGAGGGCTCAGCTAACATACCCAGTCTTCTTCCACTCCTTCCACATCCGTGCTGATACTCGTACCGACTCGCGAGCTAGCAGATCAAGTTTATAAAGCAGTCGAATCATTCTCGGCATTCTGCGCGAAAGATGTTCGAGCTATCAACCTTACCTTGAAGGTATCCGACGCTGTCCAAAGATCCCTCCTCGCAGACTCCCCAGATATCGTCGTTGCTACTCCAGCTCGCGCATCAGCAAATTTGAAGACTGCGGCTCTTTCATTGGAGAACCTTGCGCACTTGGTTATCGATGAAGCAGATCTGGTGTTCTCATATGGATATGATGAGGACTTGCAGAATGTTGCTAAGATTATGCCGAAGGGCGTACAGACAATTCTGATGAGCGCGACTTTGACAAGTGAGGTCGAGACTCTGAAGGGACTGTTCTGCCGAAATCCTGCCGTTCTGAAACTCGAGGAAGCTGAGAACGAGGGCGAAGGTGTCAGCCAATATGTTGTGAAGTGAGTCTATCGCTCCCTCGGCACGCAAAGGCACTAACCAGCTGCAGATGCGCGGAAGACGAAAAGTTCCTACTAGTCTACGTCATATTCAAGCTGAAGCTGATACAGGGCAAATGCATCATATTTGTTGGGGATATTGACCGATGCTACAGATTGAAGCTGTATCTCGAGCAGTTTGGAACCAAGAGTTGTATTCTCAATTCTGAATTACCTGTGAATTCGAGGATACACGTCGTGGAGGAGTTCAATAAGAATGTTTACGATATCATAATTGCCTCCGACGAGCACGAGGTCCTGGGCGATGAGGACGAAGCGAAGACTGCAGAAGGAGAGGACGCTGAGCAGGACCCAATCGCAAATGGCGGGGAAGCTACCACGGAGAAAGCGTCACAACTAGAGAAAGCGCCATCGAAAAAGAAGAGAAGAGTTGTGAAGAAGGACAAGGAATATGGAGTTTCAAGAGGCATCGACTTCAGGAATGTCGCCTGTGTCCTCAATTTCGATCTTCCTACCTCTTCAAAATCGTACACCCACCGAATTGGACGAACCGCACGAGCCGGCCAGACAGGAATGGCGCTGTCATTTGTCGTACCTAGCGAGTTATATCGAAAGCACAAGCCGACGTGTATCGAATCCGCGAAAGACGACGAGAAAGTTCTGGCGAAAATCTTGAAGCATCAGGCCAAGAAAGGAAAGGAGGTGAAGCCATACAATTTCGACATGAAGCAAGTGGAGGCATTCAGATACCGAATGAACGATGCTCTACGAGCAGTAACGAGTATTGCAATCCGAGAAGCAAGAACGAGAGAGTTGAGGCAGGAGCTGATGAAGAGCGAGAAATTGAAAAGGCATTTCGAGGAGAATCCGGGAGAATTGCACCACCTTCGACACGATGGCGAGCTACGACCGGCAAGGGTTCAGTCGCATCTGAGACATGTTCCCGAGTACTTGCTGCCGAAGGAAGGAAAGAAGGCTCTTACACCGGGTGATACTTCATTCGTGAGCATTCGAAAGACAACCGAGAATCGGATCAGAAAAGCTAGGATGGCAAACAAGGCGAAAGGGAGGGGAAGAAAGACACCTGGCCGGAAAGTTGACCCTCTGAAGACGTTCAAGGCCAAGTCACGGAAGTAGCATGCCCACGTCCAGTCAAGCTATTCCCGGACCGATTCGAAGCCCAAGTATGAATGCAATATGAAATTGGCAATGGACTAAAGATTTCTTTTTGCCGATTTATTCTCGTGTGATTTCAAAATTTTATGTTGTAACAGTGATGATCAGCTTGTACTTGGAGGCTCATCATACTATTCAGAGGAATGTTTAGATGAGAAAAGGCCTCCAACATTTCGGCTACAGACTTGATGGCTGACGAGCATGAATACTTCGAGCAGCTTCTTCAATCTGCAGCAGAACTGTCCTCTTTCTCCGCATTATGCGCTGAGTCCTGCAGATAGCTGATGCTGTTTTAACTCTTTCTTATTTCAATATAACAGATATTTTGTATAAGTTTCCATGATCGATCAAAGCCCGATCGTGTCTGATATTTGATTTCTAATTCCCCTTTGCTTTGTTGTCTGCAGCTATCCCATCTGCCCTTCACATTCCTTGTGCTTCTTTCTTTCTGCTAACGGTATGCTAGGTAGCTTTTGCCTCTAATGTATTGGTTTTCCCAACAGTGACCCCAAGAAGAGGCTGATTTATGGTTACCTCGCCCTAGCATTGCATCAGGTCATGCGTCTCGATATGCAGATACTTTCGACCTGATACATTCAGCCTGATATCTCTTATAACCTTCCGGTTCTGCCCCTCTCCTGCTCTTCCACTAAGAGCACAGTCTCTCACTCCCTCATCCATCTTACACACCCTTTTTCTACTTTCCAACACTATCTTAGAAACAACAGGATGGATACTGACAAGTTTGCAGAGAAGGATGAGAGGATTAGGAAATATCTGGAAGAGACCATTTTGCAACAAGGTAGTTTAGGTGAAAAGCTGGCGCCAAACCTTAGCATCATCCCTATTAGTTAATACTTCCCTGTCAGTTAAGAACAGAAACAGAAATAAAACACAGGCCCTTCATCCCCTTGCAGGAACATCATTTATACACAACATAAAGCCCTTTATCTATTTCAAGTTCAGGTCAAAAGCTGACGCCAAACCTCAACCCTCCTCATCGCAACATCTTACAAGTCAGCGCAGAAGACAGTACAGGCCAAAAGCTGACGCCGAACCTTAAGCTTGGCGACTCTATCGGTCCATACGCTGGAAGCGGTATGTTTTCCGATGTCCAGGCTCATTCAGAAGACAACTTCCACCACCCTATTAGTCGCAATTCCATCAATAATTCAGAAGATAGCTTCCACAAATCTTTAAGTCGCAGTTTCAACAATCATTAAGAAGAGAGCGTTCACAACCCTTTCGACCCTTTCGGTCGCAATATCATCGCTCATTCAGAAGTCGACTTTCAAGAAGGAGCCCTTTCCACTCCAAATTAGTGTAGAAGAGCAGTAGAGGAGCGGGAGTACACAATTTTTTGCTTTTCAAAGCTATGTTTATCCATCTTTTATCACACATACTCTCTCAGCCTTCAACAGAGTCAATTACCTATCATACAGACGCAATATTTTACAGATACGGCCTGAGAGCCCTTCATCTATTTCAAGTCTGACATCTTGGCCAGCGAAGCAGTCGACATCACACCAACATTTCAAAATGCCAGGAGATCAATTGCTCAGTGATGAGCTCTCCAGCCAGTTTGAACTCCCGATAACCCCAGAAGACTTGAGAAACCGAGATGTCTCATTTTTCCATCCTACTGATACCCCTCTGAGTAGTCATACTCTCAACCGATTGAAAGATGAGAGAGAAGCCAGGAGACAGGAGATACATAGACAACTGCGGGTGCCGCAACCGACAACACCTACGAGAAATAGAGGTACAGCACATCCGTCACAACAATCGTCACCTTCTGGATACGGCGGCATGGGTCACTCTCCTCTTGGCAGAAGACAAAGACAGCAAGGTTTTATGGATACAACAGTGATATCGCATTCTCTGGGAGGTATGACAAGCATGTCTCCTGCTAGAGGGGGCGAGTCGGTGGTTTGGGGAGGCACACACAGAACTCTTCATCATCTTCAACAACATTCTGAGTTGCTCCCACGGCCATCTCCTCAAAGTTTTATAATTCGGAGGCCTGATAATTCTCAGCCTTCCAGCGATGTCAATGCTACATATGGTAACATCTTCGGAATGCAGCGAGTGAACTTCAACTTCACTCCTCAAATCAGCAGATCTGAATTTGATCAACAGAAGCGGTTTACTCACCATGACAACGATGGAGATGACGCTGATATAAGGAACGATCTAGGTCAATCACATCAGTTTACACCTTACAGTCGTCGGATTTCCAGGATCATGAACTCAAGGGTAGGCAGCCTTCGACAACAGAGCGTGAGCATGGCGCCCAATCCACAAACACCGGTCCAGTCAAATCACTCAAGCCGACACTTCAGTGACACATATTAACCAATTTAGCTTTATGGCCGATGAGGATATAGACAGTACACCAATCCAATTTGGTCATGACCGTGGTCATGGAAATGAGCAGCGACTGAACAGGCCAACTTATAACCAGCCATACGACTTTACGCAGCGAGTTTGCAGCGTCTTGCCAAGATCAAGCATCTTCCAACAGGAAGAGCCCCTACCCGTTCTGCCATCTGCACAAACCTCAAAGCAAAGAGTTCAGACGCCTCCGGCCGCAAGTCACTCGGATATCTCCGCTAGCATTGATCTTAGCACGCCAACAAAGGTAACAGAGCGTGAGACATCTCTGACTCCCATTCCATCTGTTCCCATGAAAGAACGCATCGCTCCAGCTAAGAAGCCCACCACGAAAAAGGCAAATGCGGTCTCTGGATCAACAGCTCCTAAGCGAGCAAAGTCACAAGCACCGGCAAAGTCAAATGGCAAAGAGCCTAAGATCCCCAAAAAGCCTGAGCCTAATCCTGAGGTTCTGCGACAAATCAGAGCTGCTGAGAAGATCGTTGAGAAGGAGATTGAGGGCGAGAATCAAGTACGGGACATGGCTTTGTTTGGCGAGGTCGTTGGAGAAAACGAGGAAGTGAAAGCCCAGAGGCAAGCAGAGCAGGAAGCTGAGCAGTTCCAGAAGCGTGAAAACTTCCGAGCACAGTTGTTTGCCAAACAAGAAGAGGAAAGACAAGCCCAGCTTGAGAGAAAGCGTGGAGAAGCCGAAAAGAAAGAACAGGAGCGAATCCAGAAGGAACTGGAAGAAGAGACTAAGAAGATTCGCCGAGAGATCGAGAGGAAGAAGGCACAGAGAGCAGAGCAGGTTCAGATTGAGGAGTTGAGGAGGAAGGCAGTCGAGAAGATTGAGGCTTCCAGAGAGGCAGAGCGCAAAGCTGCCGAGGAAAGCAAGAAAGCAGAGGAAGAGGCGAGAAAAAAGACCGAGAGAATCCAAGCCGATGCTGCGGAACTTGCGAAGATCAAGGCTAAGAGAGAGGAGGCCAAGAGGTTAGCTACATCGCTGAGTGCTGCCAAAGTCCCAGGGGCAGTTACGAAGAAGAATGAAGAGATCGCCAAAGGACTGGCTGAAGATGTCATGGAGGAGGGGGAGGAAGAGTCCCTCTTTGTTCCACCGGATGATCCAAAATCTAGGTAGGTTCTCCCATCTGTGAGTATTTCTGGATCGTGGATATTTTTGAAGGCTGGAATTTGACTTGGGGATTTCAAGTTCGGTTTCAAAGGGCTGAAAATTTCTACGTCCCCGAGGCCGAACTCTGAGCGGCTCAGGATCATGGATATTTTTGAATGTTGGACTTCGTGAAATTCCAATACTAACTCAGTCTCTAGAGCCAAGTCTGTTGCACCCAACTCTGCTGCTCAGGTCATTGCACAATCAGCTTCCCAAGCAGCGATCAGCAGCTACCGTGCTGAACGAGAGGAAAAGGAGAAACAAATGGCCGCAGAACGAGCCAAGGCGTCCAGAGAACGAATGGCAGAGCGATATAAGAGAAAGCAAACAGCACCTCCTGAAGATTCAATTTCACCCCGTCCAGAGCCAAGCGGAGAGCACCAACAGCCTAACCCTACACCAAAGCGTGCACGCACGCGAGCACCACCAAAATCAAGAACCCCACGAGCTAGAGCCAAGGCCGCTGCCAGGGTGTTCGAATCAGACTTTGATCAAGCCTCTGGAACATCAAGCCCAGCAAGACCAGCTGCCTCCAAATCACAGCGTGCTCCTGCGTCTAGCTTCCATACCCTCCCGGTATCACCAGATACCTCAGTCTCCAATGCTGGACCATCCTCCTTCTTCAATTCATTTCCGCCAAATCCACCACCAATTCTTCATCCACCTCAATTCAAGACACAGGTCAAAGAAATCACGCAGGTGGAGATAGAGGCCATCCAAGAAGAGGCTGCCAGAAAGAAGGCAAGAAAAACCGAGCAGCAGAAAGCTGAACGTCGTAAGAAAGACGACGTGAAAGCACTTCAGAAGAAGCGAGAGCAATATCTCGCAGAGGCCAAGGAGGAAGGCTTGGAGCTCACTGAAGATGCACTGGAGGCTAGGCTGGAGAAGTTTATGAAGGATCGAGAGGTACGGATTTTCTCCATCCATTGGACTACCCTTACTGACACATTGAGTAGGAGAAACGTGAGCAACGGAGGCTTGCTGAGGTACGCAGAGGAAAGATCCCTGACTTTGCACCCTCTGCTCTCCCTTTGCACCCCCTTAGCCAGAACAAGCCAAAAACCAGCACAGCACCTGCGGAAGATGCGAATGACGATCAAGAGCTCTCGCCTGAAGCAAAGGCTAAGCGCAATCTAGAGCTTGCCACTAGAGACGCTTTGAATGCAACTGCTAAGGAGCGAGGTAGTGCGTTTGCACTGGCAGCTGGTAAGGTCGTAGTCGAGGATCTAGAAGACGAATCGGAGGAGGATCCCGATGACGGCCTCATTACTTCTGCACCATTAGAGCAGGAGCGGCTTGAGACCCAATTGCCAGACGGAAATAACAGCGATCGTGAAAATGACGGCGAGGACGACAATGACCGCAATTCACCACATGATGTCGGTTTGCCTGCTGACAGCGACTTACTTCAACCCGATGCTATTCTACGCAGTGGCACGCTCCCTAAAATTCAAGGCCGTCTTGTCAAGATCTACCAGGTCAAGCAGATGCGGATGGTAAATGGAGAGACGCTTGCCACGGAACTTATCAACCAATTCACATCTCTTAAGGAAGCGAACGAGGCTGCACGTTACCGTATCCGCGAGCTTCAACAACATCCGTACATGCATGCGGCTGAGATTCTGGGTGAGGGCGACCTTCTTATCGCGAAAGTCACTTTTGACCGCGAGGAGAAAAATCAGACAAAGGTGTTTGTGGATATTGCGTTGAGAGCCCCCGCTTCGTTGGCGGACTTTGACCCAGAGACGGTAGACAAGCGCTTTCCGATGAAGCTCTACCATGTCATCAGGGTTACAAACTATTCGACCACACTTCACCTTCCAATCAACATGGACAATGACGAGCAAATAAACGAGACGGACCAACCTGCTGCCAAAGGCGAGGACGAGCAGATGGGAGGAATGCAACTTGCTAATCCTGACGGCATCGAGCAAATGGAACGAGTGCAACCTGCCGATGCAGGCGGTGACGAGAGCATGGATGAGCATATGGTGGGTACAACCAACGATCAGATGGACGAACCCACGGAAGATGAGCAGATGGCAGGCGATCAGATGGAAGATGTGCAGGTGGAACATCCGCATACAGCAGGCAAGCGGACGAAGGAACATACGATGGTGAAGCAGGAGCATGAGATTCAGGGAGTTTTCACAATTTTGGAGATGGCGAATAATGATGCATGCGAGCGGCTTCTTAAAGCCATTGCACCCAGAAGTGCGAAGATTGATATGGTTAAGGCTTATGAGGCGGGTACAAAGCAGTTAAGGGAGTGGCGGGATGATGCCAATCGGGAAGGTGCATGCTTTCAGGCGGGCACTGATACAGATTCCCTAACAGGCGAGAGCATCCTGATGAAGGTGGAGGTCTTTGAGGTGCAGGGCCCACTTAACTAGATTAACTTAGAAAATGGACATAGATCATAATAAAATGCACGGATTTCAAAAATTTCTGACTTCTTGAGATGCTCAAGTTTAACTCGAGTGTCTGAGTTACTCAAGTCCGTGAGATACTCAAGTTTTTGAGATGCTCAAATGAAATACTCAAGATGGTGAGGTGCTCAAGTCGGCAAAATGCTTGAATTTGTCAGATGCTCATGTTAAAGCTCATGAGATACTCAAGTTCTTGAGATGCTTAGGCGGGATACTTGAGATCGTAAGTTTTTTAAGTCGGTGAAACGCTCAATTGTGTCGGATACTCAAGCTCACGCTCGCAACCCACTCAAGTTCGTGAGATAGTCACGTTTCTGAATTACTCACGTCTTTGAAATATTTTGCAGCCTGTTTCCGACTTCGTGAAATTCGCCCTATGCAAAATGCTCAGGCATTGATGATTTAAGCACGTCATGTGGTCTTTAGACACCCAAATCTGAGGTGCTCAAGTTCTTGAGATTCACATTCTTTCGAGAGGATTTGAGCAGTCTATATGTGACTTGGTGAAATTCATCTCATGTATAAATTTCAAGAACGCACCATCGCTCAGTTTCTGAGGTACTCAAGTTGTCTGAGGTGCTCTGGTAAACTGAGATACTCATGTTTATTGAGGCTTTAAGCGGCAGAACGTGACTTACTTACATTCACAGTGATCACTCGATACTAGAATTACCCCATTTTCCAAAATTACTCGTAGTGCTAAGGCACTTAAGTCATTGAGATGCTCAAATCACTGGGAAGTTTAAGTTTTCAGAAGACTTATATCCTATAATACTCATGTTTGCAGGTCTTCTGGAAGGATGACTTAGTGTAATTCACTCGAGGCAAATAAGTCATAAGCTCCCATATCCAGAAGATGTTCACGCTCTCCACTACTAGGAGTGTCATGCTCTGAGGTACTCAGGCTTGTAAGATACTTAAATTACTCCGGTGACATATGTTCAAGGATTTGAGCTACTCGAGAGGATATTTCTAAATTAGCGACTTTATTCAGGTCGACCACCGCAGGTGCAGATATCATCAGCCTGCAAGTGACTCCCCGCATTAGGTCTTAAAATGCTCGGATTTTCGAGATATTCAAGTCCCTAAGGTCTTCAAGCCTCGCCGATGCTTGTTTCGTGAGGATACTCCTATTCCTGGGCTTGCTGTGGTGGACTTAGGGGAAGAATTTACGCCCATTCACCTGATAACTCCCCGAGGAGTATGTTGCCTCTTCAGACCTACTATGTTAAGGTAAAACCAAGTAGAGTGAAGAATCTCAAAGATTCTTATATGCCAAAGAAATTCTCATTCGCTGCAGTTGACTTGGAAAAATCCTAGGTGAGTAACGAATGTAATAGATCAAACCCCCTTTGTTCACCTTTTCTTTTGGGAATAATTACTTGAGCTTCAATGCACCAGCCCCAACATGGGCGGCCCGAAAAATACTTTGGGCTCCAGGTTTCTGCTGGGCTTCCCTTCCCTCTATCTCCCTCTTCCTTCTCACATCACAGAGGAGCAGGCCGATGTCCCTTGGCGACTCCAGGCTTTTGGCATAAGTCTTGTCCTCTGCTTGTTTGAACAGCTAGTTAAATGCTGCAATTGACTGCAGGAAAGGACACTGCATAGCAATTGCAAAACACCCCGTCAAAACATGGTTGTCATCCTCATCATCACTAGTTAAAAGAGTAGGCTCTCACAATTCGTGCATCACTATCACGAAGATATCTCAAATCTCGAAAATTTTCATTTGTAAGTTATTTTCATACGTGCAGCAGCTCTCAATCATACACAAACACAGAGCAAGCATATAAACAAGCCGAGCCAAAAACCCATTCTGGCGCCAGTGCAACAGCATTTATTTCCTCGAAAATATCCACCTTGCATGAAAGTACTTCCCAACCGCGCTTCTCATCCCGTAACTCAAAGCCAACGTTTACTTTGGTGCCTCACCATCCACAAACCTCAACGCCTCCTCCTGGCTCACAGTATTAATTCCACTGGTCTTATTGTGGAATGTGACACCATAGCACTTATCCGCAACCAACACCATCTCCGGCCTGAAAGTCGTGCAGATAAACTGTCCGCTCATGCCGCCTGATCCTTCCTCTGCATTCTCGCTGCTCTGCTGTGCGGAGATCTGCTCGAGCATTTGAGCAACAGCAGTTCGGTACTGGGCGTCCAAGTTTGCATCGATTTCGTCGAAAAGGTAGAAGGGCGCGGGGTCACATTGCTGGATTGCGAAGACGAGGGCGAGAGCGCACAAACCTAGATGCTTTAGTCAGAAGGTAGAAGTGAAGGAAAGGGTAGGAGACGTACTCTTCTGACCACCACTCAATTGCTGAATTCGCTGCTGATCATCGTGCTTGCTATTGAAGGAGACGCTGATGCCGACACCGGTATAGTTCTCTACACTGTCGCGTCGCTCCTCCTCAGAGTCATCGTCCTCTTGAGCACGCTGATCAGTCTTTCGCTGGATGATCAAACGGCCACGACCAGCTGGGACCAAGCGCTCGAAGATGGACGCAAATTCCTTGGACACTTGCTTGAACGTTCGCTCAATGGCTTCGTCTTTGCGTTGATCCAAGACCTCGACCAGTTCTTGAATTGAGCCCTGAGAGTCGTCGAGCTCCTTTCTGCGCTTGGTCAAGCTTTCTCGTTGCGAAGTGAAGCTGTTATATTGCTCGAAAGCCTTCTTGTTGACACCCTTGTACTTCTTCAATGCATCGTTGACCTTCTTGAGGCGGGACGAGATCTAAAAATGTTAGCACGTGATGGTACTGATGATCAGAGTAGTACTAACTGTCTTGGAATCCACATTGGCGTACTTCTCGAAAGCCTCGTCCGGCAAAACACCCAAATCTCGGATGTTCTTTGCACACTCAGCAGCAGAAGCAGTAAGCAATGCCTTCTTGGCAACACTCTTCTCCATTCGCTTTTGGTGCTTTTCAATGGCTCGTGCAATTTCTTGCTGCTCCTCTACCTTCTGTGCCTTCAGTTTCTGGAGTCTAGAGATTTTGTGTTCGGCTTCCTCGATCTGTGAATCATTGTCTTGAAGTTTCTTTTCGACTTCTTCAGCAGCTTTCTGGACGCGCTTCAGCTCTCGTTGCGACTCCTTCAGATTACCTGATCCGGTGCTGCCAGCGGCAGTATCGATTTCTTGACCGTTCAATTGATCAAGCTTCATTCGAAGATTCTCACGCAAGTCAACCTCCAACAATTGCTTTCGGCCTTCAAATTCTCGCCGACTCTTGCTGAGCTCATTCCATTGCTTCTGCAATTCCTGCACCTGAGAATTGAGCTGCTCAAGCTGACGTTCCTCGTTGGCAGTCAGAGCCTTCTTGAAATCCGAAGACAACTCCGCTTCGAAGCCGCTGATGTTGTCGCCCATGTCCTTAATCAACTTTTCAACAACTTCTTTTGAGCGCACAAGGGCCTCAAGATGACCCTTTTGCTTGTCAAGGTGCACGCTCTTGTTTCTGAGATCAGCTTTCAAGGGGTCGAAGCTATCATCCATTCGGGCCAGCTTCTGCTCAAGTTTGTGGAGCTCGCCAAGTGCCGCTGTGATTTCCTGCTCCTTCCGGGCCACCTCCCTCCTAACCTGATCGACACGAGCTCTCTGCTTCTCGTACTCATCTCGCCATTTGTTCACATTTCGAACAGCTTCCAGACGCGACTTGCGAGGATCAATGTAACCACCAGTCATAGCACCTTTCTTGTTCGCAGTGTCACCATCTGGAGTGATGGCATTGCAACCGTGACTTCTGGCATACTGAGCTGCAATTTGTAATGATGGACAGACGACAGTCTTGCCAAAGACCTGGCTCATTGCCTTCTCATATATTGGCTCGAAAGTGAGTTTCTCCATCAACTTTTGTGCATCAGCCGAGTCGGGGAGTTTAGCATGTTTGGGTCGCAACTGTGCTAGAGGCATGAACGTAACTCGGCCTCCCTTTTGCTTGTAAAGAGCATCGGCGAGCTTGGTTGCTGTATCGGCGTTGTCAACCACATAATGGAAGAGACTGTTGCCTGCGGTCTGCTCGGCTGCCATTCGATAGGTTTCAGGAACTTCGAAAAGCTCAGCCAGGGTTCCGTAAGCTCCAGTGATGTTCCGTTCGCGTTTGAGACGTCTGACTGTTGCAAGACCTCGTGATGTAGCCCCGTCCATTGTGTGAGACAGTTCCCGCTCAGCACGATCCCTCTCCTGGCGAGCATCTTCAATGACTGACTCGAGCTTGTCATCCTCTCGTCGGAGCACCTTCCGCTCGTCATTTAGCTTCTCGAGACCGTCTTTGGCAGATGCCACTTCGTCGTAGAGAGCTTGCCGGCTTCCTCCCCAGCCCTCAAATCGCTTACGGAGACCAGCAATCTCTCCCTCCAGATTCTGGATTTCTGACTGAACTGCCTTGACTTCCTCATCGGCATTGATGCGGTTGGCCTTCTGCACTCCCAAAGTATCATTAAGCTCCGAGATCTCATTTCTCAGCCAATTGTCGCGATCGGCCTTGCTCTTGAATTGTGAGCTTCGACCTTGTTTATTGTAAAGTCTCGTCCGAGAGGCTTCTGCAACGTCAAGATTCTGCTTGATTTCGGATTCCTTGGCCTTCCGCTTGGTGTATTCGGGGAGAATCTTGTTTAACTCTGCTTCCTTAGCTGCAATTTCTTGCTTCACGGACTTGAGCTCCTGTTGATGCTTTGCTCTCGCCTTTTCGGTTGCAGATAGACCGTCGTTTAGAGTCTTGACACTTAATTCGACTTTGGCTTGCGCCTTTGAGGTCTCTCGTCTGTCCTCCTCAAGTTGTCGTCGTTCTAGCTTGAGAAGGTCCATTTGACGAGTAAGCTGCTTCATCTCATTCTCGACCTCCTCAATACCCTTTTCACCCTCAAGAAACGCCTCTCGGTTGTCATCGGTACCCTCGATGCCGTTCAATCGCATTTCTTCGATTTCGTCAAGCGCGGCGGCAAGCGCAGTCTGTTCGCGATGGTAGAACGCATATTCGAGACATCGGCGATCCTTGTCCTTCTCCTGATAACCTCGGAGTTCTTCCTTCTCCTCCTCGAGCTCACTCAGTCGTTCCTTGATGTAGTCGAGAGTCTCATCGATCTTGGCACGCTTGTTGTTGGTCTCAGCCATGATCTTCAGAGATTCCGTTCGGCGTGCTTCGTAGACTTGAGTTCCGGCCACTTCCTTCAACAAATTCAACCGCTCCGCATCTTTCATATTCGTCAAGGTCGTGACACGTCCCTGCGGGACAATGTAGTATGGGTTCGACCGGGAGAAACCAGCCGACTCCAAGAGGTTCATAACATCCGTCTTCGTAGCATTCTTCCGATCAAGAGAGTATTCATCCTTCTTCAGACCAATCGTACGTCGCAGGATCAGTTCGTCCTTCCCGGTAGGAAATCTATCGTCGCTGTTGTCGAAAATGATCTCCACGTAGGCAGACATGACCGCAGAGCCGGAACCTTCGTGCAGGAGAGCCTGTCGCTCTTCGCGACCCATTTGAGTGTAGGCATCGCTGAGTACGAATCGAATCGCGGCGAAGAAGTTGCTCTTTCCTGAACCATTACGACCAACGATCACATTCGTCTTCGGAGAGAAGGGCTCAATTACGGTTTGCTCTTTGTAGCTGTAACAATTAGCTGGGATCAAAATTAATGAATAGAGGCACATACCTCTTGAAGCCCTGAATGATGATCTGTTTGATATACATCTTTGCGATCACTTGCCGCGCGAGGGGCAGTCAATTGGCTTGAGGGCTTATCGGAGCGCGTCAAAAGCGTGTTTGAAATCCCAGGGACGATGGATTGAATTATTGTACTTTCGCGGCCTCGTTTCTGAAGACTCCTCGTCAAAAGACTCGCAAGGAGAGTTGTCCTCAACGCGTAGAGTTGATTTGCCGCGAAGATCCAAACGCGTTGGCAAGCGGTCGCAATTTTAGCGTGGTTCCTGTGCCGAACTTTCACCGCAGAATTTCGCCCGCCAAAATAATTTCTCGATTTGGATTCAAGACTGCGACTGAAACATCACACGCTCCCAGACTCAACTACAGAAAAGATGGCTGAACCGCTACCTACGCTGGTCACTACTGCGCCGGCGGATGGCCAGGCTCCTACACATACATACATCCCAAACCGCGGCTACCAGACCTCGAATACCTCAGATGCATCTGCCCCACCACAAACCCCTACTGGATACGCAGCAGACAATGAGGGAGAAACGTACGATGATTTATTCGAGGACGATGAGGAGGAGTATTTTGATGATATGGATCTCGATCCTACATCTGGAGACCTGACGAAGTCATACAACCGACAACGCAAACTGAATGACCAAAATGCCACTGCTCTCAGAATAAATCCTCAGAAACCGACAGCGAATACACAAGCTAGCGTAGATGATCAGATATCGAGTCTGGCAAAACATGCGGGGAAGATACGACTGGATGGTGGAGGAGGCGAGAGCAGCAAGACGCATGGGAAAGACAAGAGCGATCGGGCAACGAGTGAACAGGTTCTAGATCCGAGAACGAGGATGTTGCTGCTGCAGATGATTAATCGGGGGATTGTCTCGGAGGTTAATGGTTGTTTGAGCACGGGAAAGGAAGCAAACGTTTATGGTGCACTCTCGATCCCGGCGACAGAAGGAACTGAGGACGCACAACCAATCCACCGAGCAATCAAAGTCTACAAAACCAGCATTCTTGTCTTCAAGGACCGAGACCGTTATGTTACTGGCGAGCATCGATTCAGATCAGGATACAATAAGGGAAACAACAGAGCTATGGTCAAGGTTTGGGCGGAGAAGGAATTCCGAAATCTCAAGAGATTATATTTGGCCGGCATTCCATGTCCGGAACCTGTATATCTTCGACTACACGTCCTAGTTATGGGCTTCCTCGGCGACAAAAAGGGCTGGGCGGCACCTCGACTACGAGACGTCGAATTACAGGGCGATGACGTGGACGAGCAGTGGCGATTGCTATACCTACAGATGCTGGGACTCATGCGCCGGATGTATCTAACATGCAAACTTGTCCACGCAGATCTGAGTGAGTACAACGTTTTGTACCACCAGAAGCGGTTATTCATCATCGATGTCTCCCAGAGTGTGGAGCACGATCATCCAAGATCGCTGGAGTTTTTGAGAATGGATATTAAGAACGTTTCGGATTTCTTCCGGAGGAAGAATGTGGATGTTTTGTCCGAACAGACGGTTTTTGCGTTCATTACTTCGCATGACCAACCAATACACGAACCTGCACTATCAGAGTCACTGGAGAAGCTGTTTGTGGATAGGCCGGCTGAGGAAGAGGGTGAGAAGGCAGCCGCTGAGAAAGAGGTTGAGAACGAAGTTTTCAGGAAACAGTACATACCTCAAACATTGGAACAAGTCTACGATATCGAGCGAGATGCGGACAAGGTCGGTAAAGGACAGAAGGATGACTTGGTGTACCGGAACCTGCTCGCAGACAAAGTACCGATGTCATCAGGCAATGAAGCGGACGGTGAGGATACCATGGGTGGCAGTTCATCTCACGCAAGTGAAGATGGTGGTAGTGGAAGCGAAGATAGTAATGATGAGAGCCGATTTGAGAAGGGTACTCCGAGAGGCAAGCGTTTCGAGGATAAGGAGGCAAAGAGGGTACGTTCCAATTGATTTTTGAGCAGAACATCATCTGACCGTAAGCAGGAACACAAAAAAGCTGTGAAGGAGGAGAAGCGCGAAAAGAGGAAAGAAAAGATGCCTAAGCATCTCAAGAAGAAGCTTATAAGCGCTTCGTCAAAGCACAAGCACTGAGCTTGGCAATTGAAAAAAGTCAAACCGCCCAAGTTCCGATCTTCTCTTGTATCTGATCAGCAGCATGCTGGCAAGTGCCATTTTCGTGGAAGATGATGTCTGGATGACGAAGAAAAGATCTTCTCTTGGGTCAGAGCGTAGAGAAGTGTTCTGCAGCAATGCGAAGCCTGCTACGATCTCAGGCACATGGGGAAGCTGACAGGTTGGTACATCTCGACTAAGGAATTGGTCGAGAGTATTGACTGTATGCTGATCAAAGAGAGCACTGACAGACACATTTCCAAACTCTAATTCTGAGCTATCCTCTTTCGTATTGTCTATCCTCTTTCCCATGCATCGATGCCTTTATCCAACGTACATTCCGAACATCCCCTTTCTTCCCGTCCGATCTCATCAAGCTCGATACTGTTCCTCCCGCGCTGAACCGCTGTCAACCTTAATTTTCGCGCATCATCAAACTCTATCCAACCCCGTCAGCCGGTAACAATTCTCCATCAGGTTCAAGTACGCAAAGCCAAAGTTCAGATGGCAGCGAGGCCAGTTTTCTGAGTTCTCATCAGTCAGAGCAGACTCTAACAACTCTGCTGAGTCCAAGCCCCGGACCAGATCGCCGTCCCAATTTCTCCTCTTGGTGCTTTTCGGCTATTTTAAGAATGACAGCTGTCAGAAGGCACTAGCGGAATTATTCAGCGAGGGTCCTTGTGACCTGCCACAGTCGATCGATGAACCTCTACCACCGTACACGAACCGCTCCACCTCTTTGCGGCCTGACTCCCTGCGCCGATCATCACGGTTGCAGTCCGGATTGGTGGACTAAGGAAGCGACCCTGGTAAGGCCCAAGTTGCGCAGCAGCGGGAAGGCGGTCCACCCTCACGGTTTGGTAGAGCACAGAGCACAGAGCACAGAGCACAGAGCACAGAGCACAGAGCACAGAGCACAAGCGGTGAGTACTTGGTGCACGGATGAGCGTGCGTCCTCAGCGTGAGTCATGCCTCTCCTTGCCACATGAGAGTGAAGGTCGATTGTGCCTCGGTACCCTCCGTAGTTACGAGCTCATCACCAGATCCTCCTGGCTTTGAGTCGAGTTCTCTTTTCCTCGCCAAAAAAGAAATTCCAACAGAAGCTGATCCTTATCCTTTCAACCCGCATGATTGATCGTCGGAGCCAATTCGCCCAGCGGCCCAATGGCTACCCTTGTCTGCGCCGAGCTCAGTAGTCAGGTACTCAGCCGCGCCACCAAAATCCTCCTACTCCGAGCGCCGTGGACGTGCCGTATCATAGCGTACAATAAAGTTCTCACTTGGGCTGTTGCATTTGATGCATTTGGTTTAATAACAGTAATAAAAGACTCCTTATCCTTCTCCGCATTCTGCTGCTCTGTGTGAATGTGATTGAGGGGAGAGTTCTGCCTCGCGAGAAGACAGGATGCGCATGCCACCTCTCGAGGTTATAGCCTCTTGGCCGAAGCCGAATTATATCAATCCTGTGACACAGGGCCCGGCGAATATTATCATTCCGCTCATTTTCTACCCTCTTGTTTGTTTAGTGATTGGGATTCGCGTCTACACGCGGCTTCGGATATCAAGGAGCTTCGGTGTGGATGACTGGTTGATACTTGCGAGCTTGGTATGCTCTCTTCATCCCTCAGATTTGTCTTCGAAACTGACAATCAGAAGTTCCCAATTACAGGATATGCAATTATCGGCTTATTTGCGGAATTGCGTCTTGGTTGGAACCGCCACGTTTGGGACGTCGAGCTTGGTCTTATTACACAGGGCCTGCAATTGGCACTTACCTCAGAAGTCCTGTTCGGTCTCGCAACAACACTCACTAAATGTTCCATGCTCGCTCTCATATACCGCATCGTTGCCAATGGTAATAAAATATTCTCCAATGTTGTACTCGGGTTAATAGCCTTCATCGCTGCCCAAGGAACAGCTTTCTGCGTTGGCATCATCTTCCAGTGTCGGTACGTACATCGTCATCCATCTTCTCCTCCTCTTCTCGTTTCCGAACTTATGCTAATTGACGGTGGAAATTCAAAGCAACCCACGAGAGTACTGGACATTAAGCTGGACCCCACAACCCAACTGCATCTCCGAAACCGAGCTCCTGCTCGCCGCCGGGATAATAAACACATTCACCGATCTCCTCGTCGTCCTTCTCCCCATCCCCATAATCCGGCATCTCCACCTCCCTATACAACAACAAATCATAATCATCCTCTTATTCGCAGCCGGAGGCCTCGTCACAGTTGCAGGCGCTGTGAGGACAACGTTTCTATACAAGCAAACCACAGGCTATGATAAAACCTGGGACGCATTCCCAGTATGGTTGACCAGTAGTGTGGAGTTATACGTCGGCATTATCTGCGCGTCAGTACCGGCGTGTAAGAAGTTCTTTGGGCGGTGGATCGGGATGGCGACTGCGGGCTTGGTTGGATCAAGGAGTCAGCAGACGACGGTGGAGCCTTCGCATGCAGTTAGTGAGCAGAGAGGGTTGAGTTCAATGGCTTTTCAATGTGATGGCAAGGAAGGTGAAGGGTTTGAATTTGGATTTGTGGGTAAGGGGAAGGATGAGGCGAAGGTTAGGGATTGTGAGGATACGGTTGGACGCCAGGTGATGCCGCAGGCGAGTTTTGAGGGGTTTGAGGCTGCGAGTAGGGTCGAGAGTAGTGATGGACTGGTTCCAAGCTGGTCTCAGTATCACGAAGAGGAGTGCTGCAGCTGAACGAGCTTCAATTCGGTCGGCACACTAATCTCTACACAACCTTGTCGTTGCAGAGCAGCAGACACCATAAGCTCGCCGATTCGTTCATTGCTAAGACGGTTTGGAATCATCCATGTCCACCTGCACCAACTCAAAAGAGCCTCAAGTTCGTCCGCACTCCCGCAGGACAATAGAAGGCCCATCCGAGTCTCCATCCGAACATATCGATACCGAAGCTCATGATGCGGCTGGGATCATCTGGTTCGAGCTTCTGTGCCGTTGCTGAGACATCTCCAGTAAATGGGATGTCCCGTGCAGAACGAGCCGCTGCATGGCTTGCACGTGAGGAACCGGAATCATCCACAGGATCCGTCAAAGAATAGGGCTGTCGGTTTGTTTCGCTGCAGCTTATCTGATTAGACTAGTCCACAGACTCGGTCGTGGCTAGACATATCCTTTTCAAGAGACTTGCCGTCGCCATTGGCAGGGTCGTAAAGAGGTATTCATTGCCACTCTTGAAGAATCCTCTCAGAGGCTCAAAGATAAACCTTGATTTGGAGCAAAAGGTGATTCTTATCTTTTTCCCGACGACATACAGCTAGCTGAATGAATAGCTGTCAGGCTTGATTCGGCTTTTCTGAATACCGAGTTCCAGTCGGAAGGAAAAGCCATGACTTATGAGGTCTTGCCGGAAAAAGAAAATATCAGCCTCTTTTCTTGGCGAGACCACTGTCCTGAGGCAGCCGGTCCAATCCAGCTTCACCTCTTCAACGTCTACATTTGCTACCTCTGTACCTCCATACTCTCAAATACAAAGTTGATTCACGTTATGCACACTGCCCGCTGTCAAGATGCGCTCATCCTTGCACAGCCTTCCCATCTCTGCACCATCGCTGCATCCTCCGATTTCCAGAACAATATTTCTATTCCAGGCCGTGCCCATCTTTCCTTTGGGGTGATTTTTATCCTTCTGCAGCCTTGGCATGCCCATTCTATGGACTGGGCGTCCGCCATCAACAACCTCACTGGCAGCGCTCCACCTAAGCTGCATTAGTGATTCAGAAGTCTGGATCAGAGCTTGGGATTGTGGGTGGAAGCTCCGCCCACTCCGCCCAAAGTATCGAGTCGTAGACATGGTTACTCTTATGCAGCCTGTCTGGCGGCCCAAATTCTTTCTCGCTTTTGTTGCGTTCTCGTGCTGTGTTATCTGATCTAATGCATTGTTAACCCTTGATCAGCACAATCATGAAGTCTTTCTTGGCTTTTGGGCTGCTGTGTGCGCCGTTTGTTAATGCATCTGGACTTTTGGGTGAGAAAAGACAGGCGTCGAGTTCAGTCGTTGCTAGCTCGGCAACATCGACGAGTGTTTTCAGTGTTCCGACTCCAAGTTCGGTACAGACTGTCAATGGGAGTGATCATGACTTGTCGCAAAAGTTCTGTCGGATATGGAGGCATCAGAGTCAGTAAACATTCAACATATTCAGAAAGACCTACTCAAGTCGTTCTCCAGGCGTCTACGCGGATGGCAAAATCTACATTGATGGCGGAAATATCTACATCCCCGATGGCAACACCACCTTCAACACCATGCCCGACGGCCAATACGAACAGGGAATGAGTACGCTTCCCCATTTCCACTAAATGAGTCCCCACTTACAAGCTACGAAGACGATATCCTCCTCGTCCTTGACCTCTCCAAAAACTTCACGAACCAAGACACTTTCCCGTACACGCCCATCGACAAAGCTCCTAACGTCCCTAATGCCTTGATCGAAGGAGCGCTCTGGTACAGCAGGCTCACGCGCAAGATCTACCAGCTAGGTGGCTGGTTCTCGTACAATAATGTCGCGGATCCTGGATACATTACCGATGCCCAGCTACCAGAATCCGCGATATGGGAATTCAGCATTGATGACCATACATGGCAGCAATCCAGCTTCACCGATGTGAACACCGGGATGAAGATTGACAGGCCGGGAGCGGCGGCGAATTGTGATGCGAGTGGCTTGAATAAGAGTTATATTTTTGAGGGCTATGTGCAGAAGAGGAGTGATCAGGATTATAAGAATTATACGACGGCGAGCGAGTTCAAGTGTAAGTCTCTGAAAGAGAGATGGATGAGCAAACACTAAATGACCGGTAGTTCTGGAGGGGATGCTCCAGCTGGACACCAACACTTCGCCTCCTACGCTCACCAATATTTCTGTCCCGAATTATGTTGGTCCGAGAATGAACGGTGCTATGATACATGTACCTGTCGGCACACAGGGCGTCCTAGTCCAGATTGCTGGCCAGACAACCTTAGATCCGACGCCGTATGGCGTTGGCATCGCAAATGCTAATGCTGGGAATGTCAATATTAACACCACATTCGTGGATATCTACGATATTGAGAGTGGTTATTGGTTCCGTCAGACGACTTTTGGTAGGTATCTTGGCGTATAGTTTGCGGTTCGTGGCTGATGAAGTATAGGTGTCCCCGAGATACCAACTGGGAGATCTGATATTTGCACTATTCTCGTCGCTGCGCCCGATGGAAGCTCGTACAACATCTTCGTAATTGCAGGCGTCGGTGAGTTATCCAAAGATCGTTCGATGAAGTGTCTACTAACTTTCCATGGAAACTTACAACAACCCAATCGTGTACGAAGACATTTGGGTGCTCACACTTCCTACGTTCCAATGGGTGAAGGTCCATACTCGACCCGGTGGTATTTATGGTACGCTGCCCTCAGACCACTTCGTGAACTGCCATTGACAAGACGCAGGCCACACATGCCATCAAGTTGGTGAGAATCTCATTGTAATCGGTGGGATGCAGACTCTAGCCTCTGGTTCCAACATTGGTGGCAACGTTGCAAACTGCTCGGTCCACCCCACTTCCCTCTTTCGCTTACATTGATACTAACCTGCTGTAGGCGCACATGCCGGCCGAAATCTTCAGTCTCGTCCAGATGGAATACACCGGCAGCTTTGACGCGGCCGGCGCAACGAGAACTCCTCCCATCCCAGCTGATATTGTCAGCCTCATCGGCGGCACCGCATCAGGCGGCGCTGTCGTCACGAGACCCGAAGCTTGGGATGATCTGTACTTACAGTACGTCCACTTCTCTCCATCTTCAAGAACCAACAATCTAACGTAATCTTACATAGATACATCTTCACCCCCTCCCTCCCTCGCCCTGCCTACACACCATCTTACACCCTCGCTAACGCGACCACCTCAACAAACACCACAAACACCACCGCAATACCTCTGTCACAATCCTCTAGGCCCAGCAAGGGAGTCATAGCAGGCGCCTCAGTCGGCAGTGCCGTCGTGGTCGTCGGTCTCGTCGCCCTTCTCGCATGCTGCTTCATGCGCCGCAAGAAAAACGCCGCCCATGACAAAAACGGAACGGCACATAATAATCACTTATCAACCGAACTCCCAAGCTACCAAGAAAGCAAAGACGCCAGCGCAGTCGAAGTGTCCGGCTACAACGAGCCCCTCCAATTCGCGCCCTACCGTCCGCGGCAACCAGTCGAAATGGAAGGTGATGCCGGGATCCCTAGCCCAGAGAGCGCAGCGGAAAGTAGAGACCAGTGGCGGCCGTTAAGTGAGGGTTTGGTGCCGGAAAGGAGCCCACAGATGGGGAGTCCGGGACGGTTTTCGGAGGTTAGTGTTGATGCGGGAAGTGCGAGTGGGCTTGGTGCCGGGGCTGGGAGTCCAGGAATTAGGAGTCAGAGTCGGTTTTCGGAGGTTAGCGATGGGAGTGCTGGCGAGGAAGGAAGGGTGAGCAGGCAGAGTGAGGTTAGCAGAGGGACGTTGATGGGACCCCCTGGGTCGCCGGCTATGGGTGCGAATGGAGTTCCGGCGAGGAGGCCGGTTCCTGAGTAGAGTTCGGAGAGTTAGAGGGAAGAGGCATTGTACATGAAGGTGGAGGAGTCGCAAGTGACAAAATTGAAAGGGTTGTCAGGCTTATGACTATGACTCGTTCTCGATGTCGCTGTTTGTATTTCTTGGTCTTGGTCTTGTTCTGAAACGACGTTACGAGTTTACTTCGATTAGAAGAAATTACTTGGCTTCCACAGTCTACAGCCCGACCAAAAGTAATAAATACATAATTTACATAGGTAGACACGAGCATGACCTCATGCATCAAAAACTCAACCCACATCCTCTCTCCACCTCTCATCTCCCACCCGGAGTATTCCAATCATCACTCGCATCCACCGCGCCTGTCCCATCAGGACTATTCCAATCATCTTCCGCACCACCACCCGTTCTCACCACCTCTCCTGGATGCATCCAATCATCACTCGCACCCACTGCTGCCGTCTCTCCGGGACTATTCCAGTCATCAGAGCTTCGCTTCCAACTCTCTTGACTCCTCACATGAACCTCTCCTCCAAGACCTATGTCGCACAAATGAACTCGGTTAGCAATTACGCACTTAAATCTAGAGAATGGAAAGAAGTATCGAAGTATGTTTGGTGTGGGAATGCTATTTAGGTACGTACTTGTACTTGCTAGGGATGGGTGGCGAAGTTTTATCTTCTGCTCATCTTGTCCCTGCTTCGAGCCTTTGATTTTTATGTAGGACTCGTATGCTGGTTCTGGGATTGGGGTTGTGGTAACGGTGAAGGACAGGGTGAGGAGGACGATAGATGCTGCTGTGAGGAAGGATTTGGGGAGCATTTTGATAGTTCTGATTGTGCCCTAGGTGAACTTGGTGAATGAGGCAGTTATGTGAGGTGAAATTCAGAGCTAGCATAAACTCTTTTTGGGGTTAGAAAAGAGTTTCAGGAGAAAGGCAAATTCGTGGTCTTCAATGCATTTATTTTAGTTTCGAGATTTGTGGCGCTTCTAAAAATTGGTATTTCCGAAGGGGTGCAGATATATTTTTCTCAGCCACCCTTAGGCGCTTGGGGGCTGAACGCTGCGCCTTTCTTGTGAAAATGTATTGGGAAAGAGCTGGAAAAGAGCAGGCTATGTTACGCGACTGGGGGCCCTTTTTTGGAAGTAAGTCATATGCATGATTTACATCGAAGTACCTAGGTATGTCCGTTTACTTTATGTGGATTTCGAAATAAGAGTTGGGGGCTAACCCCACGAAAATACACCAAAACTGCCAAAACACACACTTTTAAATTACATATAAATAAACAATTGTTGATTAATAATAAGCCCTTCTAGAACCTTTTAGTATAATTAGTAAGCTTACGTAAACTTACTAATATACTAACTAGTAGAAGAATCTATAAGGTTCTCTAAGTGTCAGGGCACGGGTTCAGAACCTTGCCCCGACTCCCCACTATATCATATGA
>AYLM01000875.1:0-21179 GCA_001625345.1 Cairneyella variabilis
GTAATGTATATAAGCTATCTAGCTTGTCTACTATTAATCCTAGGTTGTTTTATAAATTCTTATAGGTTTATATAGTCTGATTAGACCTTAATAGTATATAGGCTGCCCTCTATATAATGGCGCTAATGCTTAAAGCATTCTATAATAGTTATAAGCTCTTTATTAAAAGTGGCATCTACGGATATTTCCCATTTATTTTTACAGGCCCTTGAAACTGCTCTAGTCGCAGTGACTGCTATAATTGGGCAAGGAGATAGTGTAGCAGACCGTGCTGCGCAGAAGGTACAGGCCATAAATCTTGTTGGTAAGGTGCAAGGAGGGCACCCCTGAACTCAACAAAACTTGTCCTGATCTGGCAGTACTCTCGGTTTGTTTACACCCCAATAGGATAAGTAGCAGCAGGTGCTGTGGGGAGCCCCTGCACCGTACCAACAATACTTATAGCCTGTACCTCTGTACTGAAAATATGATGTGAAAAGCCACGATACGCCAATGCGACTCACCAAACAGGCATGTGCAGAATGCGCAGAAAGCCACGAAATGCAACGCACAAGGATGGTCAGAAACAGCGCAAAAAGCTACGCGAAAAGCAACCTGCGGGGTCTTCGAGTGAACAAATGATGACGAATAACAATTGACGTGGTCCGAGAGATATAGTGCTTACGGAGACGGTAGGGGCAGCCTTATTCTACAAGGTCCAGTGTGGGATTTCAAAAAAAAAAGGCGCCAAATCCCTGCACCACCAAGGCATCACATCCGAACTCGCACACTCCCGTTCCATACAGGACACAGCAAGTGACAGATCCGAGGGCTACTCCGCCGGCGCGCGGCTTTCGTCCACGCAGGCCGATGTGGAAGTCCGAGAACTCTGGAAGTGGGGGACTTGCCGGTCTCTTATATCTTTTTAAGGCCGTGAAGTACGGCCAAAGTTTGCATGGAGGAGCAAGTCCATCGTACCAAAGCCTCCTGCCATCACTCATTGTCCAGTTATTACTATCCGTCTCCTAAGAGGGGAAACGCACAAATTCTTCTCTATTCTCACCTACTTAAATCCATGATCACCTCTCGCTACGAGGCTATCTTCTCTGCTTGTTCAGCTACTTCTAAGACCTACCCACATCTCTTCTCATCTCACTTCGTAAACTCAACGGAAGACTCGCATTTCCCTCGTCATGGCTCTACCCGCTCTCACTGAACCTGGAGTCACCTTCACCAATGGCCACCATAAAAACGGTAATATACCAATTCCAACAAATGCCTTCGCTCGATCGGAATTCTCCCTTGATCGCAATTTGCATAAGACCTTCCCAGTCGTGACGGAAGCAAAAGGCAACTACCTCTTCCTTGCTGGCGGCAGGAAGGTGTTCGACAGCTCTGCGGGAGCGGCAGTATCCTGCGTAGGGCATGGTAATGAGCGCGTCATCAACGCTATCAATCAAGTGCTGAAAACTGGAGCACTATATATTGCATCCACTTTCTGGAGTAGCGAGATCGTTAAGGCTCTCTGCCAGGAGTTGATCAACGGCACCGATGGCAAAATGGCGAGAGCTTACTTAACAGGTTCGGGTAAGTTTGAAACATAAAAATTGATTATTTATGATCTAACATCGACCTTCAGGCTCTGAAGCAATGGAAGCAGCTATTAAGCTAGCTCGCCAGTATTTCTACGAGCATGATCCCAGCACCCGCCGCGCCAATATCATTGCCCGAGAGGGGTCATATCATGGCAACACAATCGGCGCTTTAAGTGTCTCTGGCCACGTCGCCCGCAGAGCTCCATATCTACCATTTCTCACTAAGAATGTTCACTATGTTTCTGCTTGTAATGCGTATCGACAACGCAAGGATAGCGAGTCTAATGCTTCATTCGTGGCTAGAAAGGCTGCCGAGCTTGAGGCTAAATTCCAGGAACTTGGACCTGATACTGTTATCGCTTTTGTGATGGAGCCTGTTGTGGGTGCTGCACTTGGCTGTGTACCATCGGTACCCGGCTACCTTAAAGCTATGCGAGATGTGTGCCACAAGCATGGCTCACTCTTCATTCTTGATGAGGTTATGAGTGGCATGGGACGCTGTGGTACACTGCATGCTTGGCAGGATGAGGATGTCGTTCCAGACCTTCAAACTATTGGAAAGGGACTAGCTAGCGGCTATCAACCTATTGCAGCGGTACTAATTGCATCCAAAGTTATTAATGCCCTATTAGATGGTAGTGGTCAGTTCATTCACGGACAGACGTACTAAGGTATGCCTATCCAAGCTGCAGCGGCACTTGAGGTCCAAAGGATCATACGAGAGGACTGTTTAATCGACAATGTCAAAATACTGGGGAAGTACTTTGAACAGCGACTGAAGGCACTTCTATCTAACCACCTTAATATTGGTGATATTCGAGGACGCGGCCTCTTCTGGGGTATCGAGTTTGTTAAGGATAAGGCGAGCAAGGAGCCGTTTGATCCAAAACTTGGCGTTGCCAAAGAGTTCATAATACTGGGCTTTCGGAGCCGTTCAATTTGACGTTGTATCCTGGTACCGGCACAGTGGATGGCATCCGGGGTGATCATATAATCATTTGCCCTCCTTACATAATTACCAAAGAGGACGTCGATCACATCACGGAGACGACCTCGGGTGCAATTCACGAAGTTTTTAACAAACTTAGACATTTGTAGACGATGGTATGGGTAGGGTTATGAGATATTGTCGGATAGGTGTATTGATAGTTGCACATATATCAGTTTTGGTACGAAAGTAACTCATTTGCTTTAGAGAGTCTTTCCATTAGGTGGCGAATTATTCACAAAGACTTGACAAAAATATCGAATTTGGAAGGTGCTTACTAAGGGTCCTCCTTCATTAAAAATAATTTACTATATAAAAATATCTTTCTCCCCTTATAACTTTTAATCTAGCATCGCAACGCATATGAACGGGGATCCAGCTAGGTGTCAATTCACTGTTGAAGTTTCCTTGGCCCTATATCTATCACTACCAGTGGGATGTCAGATTGAATGAGAACACAGTCGAAGCCAGGCGAGTCAGGATATGGTAGGTTGGAGTCTCTTTCTCTCCTGTGCTATCATCACACCATCTCGCAGTACCCCAATCCAGCGCCCGTCCAGTCTAACGGATCAGGCCAATCCAGTCCAACAAGAATCCATACAAAGGTCTCATCCATCATCCCCCTCCTATTCATCTCATCAAAGCGTGCGTCTCTTTCTACGTTAACAACCCCGAAGAAGGCACGGATCTGCCAACTTCCCCTTGTGGAGCCGCACCACGTTTTGAAGATCATTTAGGTAATGATGATGACATCTAGGACCGTCCCCGTCATTTGCATGGTCAAGAGCACTTTGATATACAGCAGCCGCCTCGGTTAGGACTTGAGCTTTAGCCACAGCTGAGACGTGTAAAGCTAGCAAGGAACGGTGGCGGAAGTTCATAACAAAACCCAATCAATCAATTGTGCAACCATAACAGCTCACCCATCTAGCCAGCCAGCAGCAGCAACATTGAGAAGCTCGCCCATGCTAGTAAGTCACGCCCAAAAAAAAAAAAAAAAACCATATAGTATCAAGTCTCAACCCTCCCATCGACCCCAGATCGATGAGAAAGCGGACCGGAAAACCCCGCATCACACCACGTATCGACGCAAAGAACGCCAAATCAATGCAAGGTAAGTAAACGGAAAGGTCCATTAAACACTCATAGTTAACCACTCCCATTCCTGCGGTACCATCCCGGAGCCACTCACTAGGCCACGTTCCCAAACGCGCGTTTGCGTTTGCAGCTTGGGGCCTTTGCTTGGGTTGTGGGAGCTGCGGAGGCTGTTGCTGCAATAGAGTTCTTGCACCCAGATATGCTTAAATTGCGGTTACGCTTCCTTATAACATCTGTCCTTAGCGAGATCTGTCGATTGACACCATTGGTTTTCAAACACAGACCACAAGCATTGCATAGTGGGTCTCCTTTAGGATTTTGTCGCCAGAGAGGAGTCGTCTGTGTAGAACAGTTCGTGCAAGTCGTTGGAACGCCATTCTCGCCTTGAGCATCAGTAGTATCCCCAAGATTTGTCGAAGAGCCGTGCTTCGACCCTCTAGGAGACGAAGGTGGACTTGGAGCAACAGACGAAAATCCAGACACGTTGCTATCTGGAGAGGAGTTGGGATTCATAGCTGTGTTCGGAGTTGACGCAGTCCTTGGAATCTTCCCTTGCCATCGGTCATTACCATTCCGTGAGAGATTATCAGACACAGATTGAGTAGAGGCGTGCGCCCTGCCTAGAGATCCACCAGAGCCATCCCAATCCAAGGGCGAAGAACCCATATCGGCCGTCTCTCCAATAGTGACCTGCTTCCTTGGTGGACCGGCCGGATAACAAGCTGCTTGCGTGTTGAACTGTCCTAGTAGGTTGGCATCCCAATGGAGACCGCCTGGACCCATCTCCATGCCTTGATCTTCCATTGGTGACTGAGCGAAGTCGTGTTCCATCATGAGCGTCCTATCAGCGAATGCAGCCCCCTCCTCTTCTTCCGGATCTGAGTCCTCTCGGAACGTAAATATATTCTCGTGGCCTATATGTACGTTCGGTGATCGCGCAGGATGGTTATTGAGCGTCCTATCAGCGAATGCAGCCCCTTCCTCGTCTTCCAGATCTGAGTCCTCTCGGAACGTAAATATATTCTCGTGGCCTATATGTGTGTTTGGTGATCGCGCAGGATGGTTATCTGATCGGAGGACTTGCGCAGGATCTATGTGCTGTGTCATACCAAAAGATCCAGGCGTAGTGAAAGAGTTGGAAGGACCGGCGGTCGTAACGGCGGTGAACATCGAGTCACCGTTCGCATTGTACATATACTGCGGCTGCATCGAGCTTGAGATATTCGAAAGCCCGTGCATCGAGGCGTTATTGTACATAGCAGGAAAAGGGCTGTGCTGCATGAGGGGGTACAGCGAGAAAGAGAGGTTCTGCTGGTAGGGTCCTGCGGATGTAATTATTGGGTCGAGTTCTGTGTTGTAAGTGTCGAATTGAAATGGCATTTCGGGATGATTGTGATGATTCATCTCAGGAGGATGGGGTTGATCGAGGGAATAGTCGTTCAGATCATCATTATCTGGGTCATTAGGAATCATAGGCCGCTCCCGGGGCTTTTAGTCGTCAGTACTATCGCAGGTGGCACATGCTTAAAAACCAAATATAAATAACACCCAAAGAAGTAGTAACTCACACGTTCCCCATCAAGGTCCGAAGATTTCCTTTGCTGTGCAATCCCACTTAGGGCACTGCTAGCTGCGTTATTTCCATTATTCTGCTTCAACAACCTGGCAGAACAGTTAGACAAAATGTACTTTCACAATGACATATTCCCAAAACATACCTAGCGGCCTCCTCTTGCTTGCGCCGTTGCAGATTCATAGCCATCATGCGCCAGGCCAGATTCTCCACGCGCTCTTGATTGGGCAATTGCTTCTTGGTCTTGCTGTATAACCTCCATATCTGGATCCCCAATGGGTCCTTCTTCTGCACCTGATCGGGACTACCGAGCTCCTCGCCCGCCGCGTCGTCTTTCCATGTCGGAAAGAAGCTCTCGCGCAGCAATTCCTTGGCGGAGAGCTCCCGCCTTTGTGGCACTCTTTCGCTGCAATGCTTACAAAACCACTCTCCAATGCAGTATGTATGTTGCGGGACCTCGCATCCATCGCAGATGAGAGTGCATTCTGGGTGATCTAATTTTTGACAGATGGAGCAGGGTGAATCGTCCTGGAGAGAGACAGTTTCTTGTCGTTGTTTTTGAATCCTTTCTTTTCTTTCCGGTGTGATGGTACACTTGAGACCACGCGAGGTACAACCCGTACATGGAAAAGAGTGGCTGCATCTGGTTTTTCGCCTGTAGCAGTTGTCACATACTAAGAGCACTCGTTTTTTGTTTTCTTTTTTTTTTGTGCTAGGCATCGTGTTCGATATCGAAATTTCAGGTACTTGGACACAAGAAAGCTTGGTCTCGGAACGCTCGACGATGCGCGTCTATAAGAAAAGTGGGGTTAGAGACTTCAGAAACAGCAGTGGATTGCTACAATACTTGTACATACAACTCGGGGAGGAAGATATTAGTATCGGCAAATGCAGGATAAGGTCTCGTTGGAAAAGGGTGAGCTGTGTCAAGAAAGATGTCCAAAATTGTAGACGAAAAGTACATTCGCGTAATGCACAGCCGTCTCGTACAGATGCAGCTAGAAGACTAAAAATCCAGCGTCTAAACCGAAGAGGACACCTGAGTGGACGGAGATGTTAGGCTTGCAAGTCAGCTAATCAGAGAGCTGATTTGCGTCTTTCAAGATGCTTGTTTCATTCTTGCGTTGAAATCAGCGGCGCGCATAACCATGCCGGTACACTAACCCCTCCATGTTCAATTCGATCCAGGGATGGGGCTTGCGGACTTATATAGACGACTTTCGGGCGCATCCCCCGGCTTGGTGCGCCCACAGCCTGTGGATGCGCTGTCGTAAGGCTGTAATTTTAGGGTGTGCCGGCCTGCAAAGGCCCTGTTAAAATTATGTGAGCGCTATCTAGCGATTCACCCAAATTTTTAGTGAAAAGCCGATCCTGCGTCGCTGACGTAGTCCGCGGCGGGGTAACACATGCACAACGCCATAGTCCCCCATAAGTCGTGCGTTCTTGCCCCGGTTACGAACTTTGGAGGCGCCTGTATTCACCCACAAGGGTCCGCAACGTGCATTTAAACCCCGGCCACGAACCTTAGAGGCCAAATATTGGTTACGAGGGCAAGGTGCGAGGTGGTATTGCGATACCACCATCGTCCTTGAAACTAAGCTAGAAGTTGCACTTTCAACTTTTATGCCTATCGCCAGTTCCTGAGGGGAAGTAATACACGGATTTGGTCCCTTATCACAAACACGGCAGCACGAATCGTATGCGATGGCACCACATTTTTGACCATAAACTCTGCAGGTAAGCCACGCAACCAACACAACACACCGCAATGAGACGCTCTCAGACTTATCCGATTCGCACGCACGCACAGAGGGGGCCAAGGGAGGGAATAGAAAGTAGACATTATGATTTGTTATGGGCGCCAACATGCTGAGAGCATCTTTTGATGGTCAAGTAGTCACGGCATCAGCATAAATCTAGCTAATGCAGCTTGCATGTACTGTATCAAGGCAAATGTATGCCACCGTAGAAGCACCCGCTCATGTTGCCGACTCGACATTAATTAGATCCCCACGCCTCGTCATATTGCGATTGCCAAATCTTGCGCCGCTCCAAATAGTCACGCCTAATCTGCCAAATAACCATTATTTTCACTGACTTACTACCGTACGATCCGTTACCTATGCCACTCTCGATGGAAAACGCTCTCACGATCGCGGTTCCTGTTCTCGTCGCGATATGTACGATACCCGTGGTTTGGCGGTTTGCCAAGAGCATCCGTCAAGCTAAACTAATCAAGAGTGAGGGCCTATACGAAGACAAAGATGGAAAATCAACTAAGGGGTCAATGGCGAGCTATTCAACCAAGACTGCGTTCACTTTGATATTCATTGGAGTTGCCTCGGGGCTTACTGCCTCGTTTACCCATACCGTCGGTAGCTCTGTCCACATCTCGAAAGTTCGCGAACCTAGATTGATTTTGACGCTATTTGGTTGTTGGGTCTGTAACTACTTAATTTAATATTTAGACTATGCACTTACGAAATATAGATACTATCACTTTTACAAGTCTTGGATGTTTTCCGAGAGCGTCAGATTGTACCGAGATATCAACGAGGCCTATTCGCCTCTGTCTCGTTCTTTCTGATTGCCCTTCTTATTGTTCTCACCGAATGGAACCACTGGATGGACGATTTTAGCAATATAGTCTCCTGCGTGATGATCGCGATACAGTTATTCTCTGCTATAGTGGTCATCTTGGCATTCATATCCATTAAACGACGACCGGATGTCTTTACCCCAGAAGGCAAACTAGTCGAACGCCAATATCAAAGCTCTCTCTGGACGAGATGGTCCTACGCATGGGGTTTAGATTTCCTGGACCTGTCAGCAAAGAATCTTATCGAAATCTCTGACCTCCCGGCAATGGATTCCCATATGAGAGCGAAGGATGTGAAAGAGTCTTTTCAGTCAAATTTGAAAAAGCTTGAAGAACCACTATGGCTACAGATCTTCCGGGCTTTCAAGTGGCCCCTTATCTCTCAATGGTTACTCTGTATCGTCTCATCTGTCGCGGACGTCCTCCCACAAATCTCGATGCAGCAATTATTGCAATACCTCGAGGCTCGGGAAGTGTCGAGGACCACCGATCCTAAAGCCTGGGCTATTGTGGGCATACTCTTCTTATCCACTGTTTTCGAGATAGTGGTTGATTACCGTATCATTTGGCGGAAGTGGACCGGCCTTGAAATTCCAATTCGAACAGCTCTCACAACTCTAATATTCGAAAAGATGATGAAAATCAAAGACTGCAAGGAGCCTCCGAAAGTAGAGAGAGAAACGGACGGTAACAAAGACCCACTTGTTCCCAGCAGGAAGACAGCTAATTCCAAGCTCTCAGAAGCTAACGCAGCCAATATAGAATTGAAGAATGTCAGCCGAAGTGAACAAGACATCATCAACATATTTTCTATTGACATTAACCATGTTGGGCACTTTGGAGCTGTTAACCAGAACTATTTGTTATATGCTTCGAAGTTTGTCGTCTTGGTTGTCTTTTTATGGGATCTAGTTGGCTGGGAGAGTTTATTGGTTGGTGTGGTTCCCCTCGTCCTTATTTTCCCGCTCAACAAATTCCTTACATTCCAATATGGTGCCTTGCAAAAGGAATTAATGGGAAAGCGAGACAAGAGAACAAAGACTGTCTTAGAGGCATTGCATGGAATAAAGCAGATCAAATTCTCGGCCACGGAACTTGAGTGGACTGAGAAGATTGATAAATCTCGCGATAAAGAGCTCCATATATTATGGCAGATAAGGGTAAACGACATCTGTATGATGCTTGTTACAAGTATGGGTTCAATGTCTCTGCCGGTGGCTATACTAGCTACTTATTCATATCTCAACAGTATGCATATCCTCGAGTTT
Source organism: Cairneyella variabilis (assembly GCA_001625345.1). Classification (NCBI taxonomy): domain Eukaryota; kingdom Fungi; phylum Ascomycota; class Leotiomycetes; order Helotiales; genus Cairneyella; species Cairneyella variabilis. Next base: position 9,101 of record AYLM01000875.1, read on the forward strand.
CTTCACTATTAAGTAATACTGACTCCGGGATTGTCCAGCCGCCCTGCCGCCTTCAGTGGCTTTTACTGCGTTGGGCGCTTTACAGCAGCTCGAAAATGTCCTGAGCAGCTTTCCATCCCTTTTGATGGAGAGTCTTAATGCAAAGATTTCTTGCGATCGTATCGATACGTTTCTAAAGTCCGACGAAAAGATAGAGAATACCTACCCCGGTGACTCGATTTCTTTTGACAACGTGTCAGTCAGTTTCCCATTAGAGGCGAATACGCGGGAGGCCCTTGAGGATAGATTTGTTCTTCGGAATCTCAACTTGCAATTTCCTAAAAATGGCCTCACAATTATTTCAGGACCCACTGGGTCTGGGAAATCGTTGCTTCTTGCTGCCATTTTGGGCGAGGTCGACGTCTTGGATGGTACCATCACCGTTCCGCGAGGACAGTCTGTGGACCAACGATTCGACATCGAGGCAACCGCGTCTATTGCTTTCGCCGTCCAGACTCCGTGGATCGAGAATATGTCAATCAAGGACAATATCTTGTTTGGCCTTCCTTATGATGAGACGCGGTATAACAAGGTCCTCGAAGCATGTGCTCTCAAGAAAGATCTTAAACGTCTCTGTGATGGTGATTTGACAGAAATTGGAACTCAAGGGATCAGCCTTAGCGGAGGTCAGAAGTGGCGGTTGACTTTAGCTCGAGCATTGTACTCTCGGGCCAGTGTCCTGATTCTCGACGACGTGTTCTCAGCTCTTGATGCCGATGTTGGAAAACACATCTACAATAACGCCCTTATGGGAGAGCTCGCCGAGGGAAGGACGCGGATCCTAGCTACTCACCATGTTTCACTGTGTCTCCCAGGAGCTGAATACCAGGTGTGCTTATCGGCTAATGGTACACTTGAGTATGCTGGTCTAGTGAACGAGACTGGCAGTTTTGGAAACATTCGCAAGGTATGTCCAATTATGTTTGAATGCTCTATATTACTCTGAGTCTTATGTTTTATGTTCGGTATTATATGGACGATTTCAAGTGCAGATGGGCAAGCCCCTAAGCCTATATATATCGGATGGATACATTTTCTCCGGATTGGAGAGTAAGGAAATAGATTATGTGCTAATTTCGACCAGGCTCAGGACAAAGAAGCCAATAGACAAGTAGAGCAAGAACTAGATGAAAATGTTCCGGATAAGCATATCGACAGTCTCGGATCCCAAGATGACAAGCGCACCCCGAGGAAATTTGTCGAGGACGAAACGCGAGAAACCGGCCGCGTTAAGCGAAGCGTCTACGTGACCTATCTTAAAGCAACTGGTGGCATTCCGTTCTGGAGTTTTGTCCTCATCTTCTACATAATTGCCCAATGTCTAGCCTTTGGTCGCTCTTGGTGCATCAAGATATGGACATCTAGCCACGAAGATATGGTTCATCTAGCTTCATTCGCACAAGGCCACCATATGCAGACTCCTGCAGTGAATGGGTCATTCATAACGGCATCCTTTGGACAAAATTACTCCAGCCTAATTTACTCATCGTTTCTTTCAGATCTTTTCTTAAGGATTATGCCTAGTGACATATCCATAGGAAATTCTAGCTCTTCTATCATTAACCCTCTCCCAGTGACTCAAGTCACTAAGGAATTGCCAGCCATATCAATGGTATATTCTATCGAAACTAATAATCGCACACTGGGATTCTATCTCGCTGGTTATGTCACAATATCCTTGATATCCACTATCGTTAACGTCGGGAGCTACTATATTGTCTCCCGAGGATCTATTAAGGCTTCACGAAAGATCTTTAGAGAATTTACGGACAGAGTTCTGCACACACCTCTGAGGTGGCTTGATACTACACCACCTGGACGGATCTTAAACCGATTTACGGCCGATTTTCAGATCTTAGATTCTCAACTTTCATCCAACTTTGCACGAGTCACCGCATCATTTTTGTCCCTCTTCGGAATCCTGGCTGCAGCGTTTCTTGTGTCACCGTATATAATCTTACCGGCACTCTTCATCTTGGTCCTTTGTAGCCTTGTTGCACTCCGCTACATCCGTGGTATTCTCAAATTTAATTTCCCCATCTGAATGCTTTGTTCAAATTTCCTTATAAGTAATACTAACTCCGAGATCCTCTAGGTGCTCGCCTGATCAAACGCCTTATACCTATTCAAAAGTCTCCTATGATCTCACATTTCACCACCTGCCTTCAAGGCCTCAGTACCATTCGCGCTTTTGCCAACACAGAACTGTTCGAGGCACGTATGCATAATCTCATCGATTTGTTCACGACTGCTATGTGGCACAATTGGCTGTTTAACGTGTGGGCGCGTTATCATATGTCATTAATTGGATCTATGTTTTCCGGCATTGTTGCTGCCTTTGTTGTTTTCACACCTAATGTTGATGCTTCTTTGGGAGGCTTTGCGATGGCATTCGCTTTATCATATCGCGTTACTGTAAACCGAGTTCTGGAATTACTCTCCGCTACTGAGCTTAATATGAACGCAGCGGAGCGAGTATTTGAATACGCCAATCTTGATATCGAAGAAGATGAGAAAGGCGGTAATGTTCGTGCGTCGTGGCCAGAGAGAGGCGAGCTTGACATCAAAGATTTGGAAGTCGGATACGCAGAGGAGCTACCTTCGATTCTGGATGGATTTAGTCTCCATGCAAATATGTACCAGAGAGTTGGGATTGTAGGAAGGACTGGTGTTGGTAAGTCGACTTTACGCTCCGCTTAAGGCACTGCTGACATGGTGCCAAGGCAAATCAACCTTGGCACTAGCCTTGTTCCGATTCCTAGAAGCTCGTAAAGGATGCATCACTATCGATGGAGTTGATATCTCAACCATTAAATTGCGCGACCTACGTTGCCGCCTGACTATTATTCCTCAGGATCCTGTCCTTTTCTCTGGCACAATCCGTTCAAATCTCGATCCCTTAGATAAATTTTCGGACTCCAAGCTTCAAGAAGCCTTGCAACGGGTTCGTCTCGTTCCATATGACGATAATTGTCGCGAGCTCATTGCCGGATCTTCGACAACGGAAGCGGTGAGTTGTGCCGCTTCACTGACCCCCACAGGGTCAGTCATAGAGGAAAACAAAAACATCTTCCTTTCTCTAAACTCGCCTATTTCTCCCTCTGGAGCAAACCTTTCGCAAGGACAGAAACAACTCCTCTGTCTCGCTCGTGCAATTCTTTCCCGTCCTAAGCTGCTTCTTCTCGACGAGGCCACGTCGGCTGTTGACGAGGAGACAGACAGCCTGATCCAACGAACTATCCGGGAAGAGTTCGCGAATACGACATTGCTGGTTGTGGCCCACAGATTGAGCACTGTGATGGATTTTGACAAGATCTTCGTTATGAAAGATGGGATAGCTGCTGAGTCCGGTACACCGAAGGAGTTGTTGGGAATAGAGGGTGGGATATTCAGAGGCATGGTAGCGCAGAGTGGGGAAAGGGAGCAATTGGAGAGAATAGTGGCAACTGGAGTCTGATATAAAGATCCACTCTTTCTTGCATAAAACGATGCATCCCCTTTTAATGAATGTTTTACTTTGATTGCTGATGCTGACGGCCGACTCTACAATCAAGCATCCTTCTGATCCGTGCTACAACGAACCCGTGATCTACCACGTAACTCCGCTCTCGATATTTGCTGTAATCGGAAGTATGCATTTCTTCTAACACAAGATCTATTGCTTCTATTGCCGCGCTGCGGCTGCGTTCTGATGCCCTGAGAAGACCTGAGCGCTTGGTAAATTGCCATAATAATGCACTGCATTTATAAGTCGGTTGAGGTTATACTTTCACACCTCCGTAAGTACAAGTTTTGGAACATATTATCTTTCCTTAAATCATATGCCTCTAGAATTTTGCTATGGCTTTGCACCAGTTGTGGCTTTTATCGTCTAGTTCTGCACTTCAAATCACCTGACCTATGAGATTTTACACAAATATTTCCATTACTAAGTTGCTCACAATGTCGATTATTACCAGATTACGAGCTATTACAGGTGAAGAATAAACTCTTCCATTTCCACCACCGATCCAAGCGATCTCCTAAAGCTGGTAATAAAGTCAATAAGAAAATCATCTAGGAAAAAGACCCTTCGGAAAAGAAGATGTAGTATATCTCAATTCAATAAGCCCCAGCGTTAAGAGATCAGTTAGGAAGTTAGTCCAAATTCCAAATTATGAGCCAACAGCAAATTTTGACCAAATCCTCCTGATTCCACTGGTACTCGAACAAGATAGAGGTTTTGCCTATAGCCGTTAAAATTATTCCTCAGATAAGGACGACGAGAAATAATTCTATAATCCCGATGTTGTGGGAAATTCATTTGCTGGAGCACATGTAAACGTCGTAGAGTCATTATCGTGGTGTTATTGTCTTACATGATTATGATCGAGAAGAGGAGCGGGTGGTATAGCCTCGCTCTTTTCTGCTTCTCCCTCTAGGGCCTATCGAAACAGAGTCCTGTTGAGGAAAGCTCTTATAGCGATTTGCGTCTTGTTGGTAGCGATCCAACTTTTCTAAATCTCTGGGGCTATTCAACTCGTCGGTCGGTCTAGTTCTCCATCTGTGCCTCTCCTGTGTTCTGTCTCTGGGTCCCCTGTCCCGCTTGAGGGTGCCGATGGGAGGCGAAGGAAATGAAGCATTTAAGTTGGATGACGAAGAAGGGTTTAGTTCATAATTTGACGTTACGTGGGTGTCGCCAGGTGTCTTAAGCGGGAGATTGCTGGTTTTACGATCTGCTGAGCGCTGCTCAGGGACGTTGTTTTGACTTGCTGTATTCTGTGTCCGCTGACGCCGTGGTTCTCTGACGGTAGGGCTGGAGTCCTCGGTGTAGACCTTGCCTTCCCCGGGTCGAGCCGTATATGGCTGGCGATCCCGTTCGATCTGGATTGGCTCCGTATTGCCTGAATATGTTGGGTTTGAGGGAGCATTGGCATATGGATTCTGGTCCCGTTCAAGAGGCCGGGTCGTTGAGCTTGGTGGAGAGGTTCTCGTCTTAGGGATCTCCACAGGACCATGTTGTGAAGGAGAAAGTGATGGACCCAGACTATGAGAATGGCTTGTATTTGACTCCTTGCGCTTGCGTTTATCTAGGATACTTAGGATAGCAGTGTCCAGAGGCACTCTCCGGCCGAGGTCTTCCTCCGGAAAGAGATATGGTGATATTTGCTTGGGAAGACGTTCAGGCTTCCCATCTTCCAAATTTCCATCCGCGACAATCGGCATATCCAGAACAACTTTCCCAAGTCTTTCTGACTCTTCCTTAGGATATGCTAATATGAAGATGGTCGTCCATTTCGCGAAGCCAATTGGCGTGAGAGAAGGAACAACCGGTACCGACTTGGAGTCTTCTTGTGTCAAGTGATGCTCGCACTCAAATTGTTGATATAAACGGGATATGTCTTTATACGACCAGAATTTGAAGATAGCTATCATGATATTAGATGAGATGAAAGTCTGAAAAGCACGAGGTACGTACTGGGAAGAGGATGAGGTTCCTTCTCCAACGCATACGTATTATAGTATGCCTCCATCTTCGAGGGCGTAACAACGATGCTCTTCTCTGGTGGAAAGGCATCAATCTCATTAAGTCTTAGTCACTGCTGCGTAAGTTATGAGAATCCACGCCAATGCTTACTATATGATTCGCCAACCCTCTCAATAATTGACCAAGTCGCTCTGTCGGTATCCCGTCCTTAAACAAACTTCCCCATTTTTTATCGATTGTAGATAGTTCTATAGTCGGGTATGGAGGAGATGTAGTCGGGTATGTAGGAGATGTAGGGTGAGGTAATTCACGATTAGAGAATCGTACCTGTTTCTTACGGATTGGTAGATCCATGGTGCAGCCGCTGCGTTCGGCTTGGCGTTGGAGATAGTGGGGTGTAGGCTCCACAAGCAGTTGGTGGTGGAGATGAAATAGAACTTGACCTATTCGAAGGTACTCGATCAGAGGCGGGGTTTTAAGTTGTTCTTCTAAACTGCTTATTTATTCAGGTGCTAGACAACTGATACGCCGTGTGAGCAGAAGACATATATATCTGGAGGGTCGGCGGAATATTACCTGGTCTAGTCGGGGGCGGACTGATGCGGCTCAAAAGAGCCAGGCTCTTTATGGCCTCCCTGTAGGGTATAGGTGACTGAACCAGTGCCTATGCATAGAAGGACATATTGCTTGTCTGACTGGTCAGCCGATGAGGCTCTGATGAGATTGGTGAGCAAAATCCAGCTGCATGTGGACCCCATAGTGGCACTGCGTTTGCATAATGGCAATGTTTCGGCCAATAAGTCTACGGCCTTTTCACATGGGCTGTATTCTTCTCACAAGTCGGGCGCACGAATTGAACCTCATGTCTGTAAGGGTGGCAAAAGGTAGGATGGTGAAGGCAACGCATGAGGCGCCCATCGAATAAGGAAAAGGACAGACAAATAAGAGCTGCAGTTTGACAACCTATTATTATCGATTTGTACTCGGTATGGTATGAAAGAGGAATATAAGTAGCAAAATAAGAGTCATGCATGCCCCTTGTCCGGCAACCTGCTAATGTACTATGGAGAATTCAAGCGCCAAATCAAATAGTATCAAAGTTGGGTGAAAACCATTCAGCCTACATCAATCTTCATGAAGCCGATTCCAGCTTGTATGACAGATGAAGATGACGAATTCGAAATCGAAGAATGTGCAGGTGTGTGCACGAAACATCAAGCCAAACATCTGGCGTGAATAGAGGGGTCAGCACAGCCTAAGCGTTCGATTGCCGCAATGTGGATCGGTGAAGGATGGGTGGGGTATCATAAAAGCAGGCGTCGAGCCGCTGTTGCCTGCCCCAGCCGCCTCTCCATTCACGGTCCCTGTATAAGCTAGTGTGACAATGCCCCAATTTATGACACCTCAAAGTGTGCTTCCCGGTCGAGGTGGTAACACTAATCCTTACGTATGTCTACCTCTCCTTCTCGTGACTTCAACACCGCCAAAGGAATAAGACGAGCAATTGTAAAGTTCAAAATTCAAGGAGTCGCAGGCCAAGTAGGAGAGCTGGCCCGCTAGCAACGTGATAATGGAATATTGTTGTCGCAATTACGTATTTTTAAGTGCGTGACGAAACGATGCCGGCCTCACACGCCACGAGGGACGCTCTTCAATAAAAGCAGTGGTTTTCTTGCCTAATATAGCTTAGGAGCACTTTCAGAAGTCATTTAGCAGATAATGCAAGACCAGCGATAATCAATTAGCCCGTTCCCTAGGATCTCTTGCTCAGACAAAAGTTAGGTCTCGGATCAGGCCGAATATTACGACTTTGTATACGATGCTGCATGGCCAATCCCAGCATTTAGTGTGGTGATTGAAAGATTCTCGAGCACTAGGTAGCAGCTGAGGCGATTTTGTTAGAATGACGAAATCTATTTAATATCAACTGGAGTTATCTTCATTTTGGTATCCTCCTCAAAACTGATACCGGCTCCGCGTATTATAGCGTAGAATGAAGGGATCATACAGAAAGATTTATCCAATAACTCCGAGACTATCAAAATAACTCTAGTAAAATTCAACGCTAAATGAGTGATCCATCACTGCCCATCAAGACCACCCGAATGATGTTCCGAGGGAGCGCTGCGCGTGCGGCTGCTGTCACGTTGGCCGCTTGCGGTGGGAATACCGAGTTCTGCAGCTGGCAAAGCTCTGCCTCTGTTCTTGTATCGCTCCTGACTTGTATTTCGTGATTTCGGTGAATATGGTCGCTCGACTGGAGGATTTGGAAATGGAGTTGAAGATAGACTGATACGTGATAAACTTTCAAAGAGGGTTGGTTTGGGCGCGTGCGGCCAGGGAGAGAATATAGTTATTATTTCCTCTGTTTTGGAGTGCTGGGCGCCTGTAGAGCTATGCATCGTTGTGGCATCGATATTCTTTATGCTTAGATCTGGCTGTTTGTTGTTGGCATTGCCTTCCTGTGGGGATTCTTCAAGTGGAGTCGGAGTGAAGATTTCTTGACCCTCGATCGGAAGCGCCGAGACCGTTTTGGTATCTAGACTCAAGGGGGCAAGGGTAGCGTTGTCGAGGTTCGTAATCGCACTGGACTCCGGTGATGGTAAGACCTGTGGTGGAGTTGAGGTCGTCGGAGCGGTAGGTTCGACGATGAACTTGTACTTTGGTTCTTTGGTTGTGTCCACGACCACAGCCTCTGTCTTGGCTCGATGCAATAATCCGTACACTTGGACTTCGCCGTCTTTGATTTTAAGAACTGCGCTTGTGCCAGCATACTCGAAATCACCATCCTTTCCCGTTTGATTCGCAATTGCAACGATAGCTTTCTCCTCACGAGCCAGAAGTTCGGTGCCCCAGTGTACTAGTGTGGTTATGTCCGGCTCCGTCTCGTGGGATGTCGGATCTTGGGTAGGCCAAGCCATAGAAAGAAAGACAATCCTTTGTTCGTCGTGCAAGCCAGTTATCTCCCAGCCAATCCATGGGTGTCCACACTTATCCAGACCCTCACATTCGTACCGCCTATTCGCAATTAGGATTTCCATTGACATCGCAGGGATATGGTAATCTTACTTAAAAAGCGAGCCTGGATTGAATGATCAGCTAGCGATCCCCAGAGATTTCGTTGGCCACTTACTAGATATCAACTTCAGTATCAAATCTGAGTCTTTTATCCCATCAGACTCTAAGAACGGTCTAGACCTCTCGGCAGCCCTGCCGTTTGGACCTAATACAATGCCCGAGACGGAGTACTCAGTTTGTTCTGACCATTCGGCAAACGCTATAAAAACAAAGCATTTGTAACTTAAAGCTACATCACGCGCCCAGTCGATATAGAGTTGATTTTGTCCCGAAGGACTGGACTTGCCCCCTAAGATTCTCAGTACGTAAACCAAGCTGCCATAACTTAAGAGAGATCTAGGAGAAGGTAATTATGGATGAAGGAAGAGAGACAAAGATCGTCTAAAGTCAAGCTTACTGGAAAACTTCATCGGCAGGACAAGATATTTGAAGCCTGGTTTTATGTCTTTGAGTAATTCACGTCCACCTTCGATATCGCCAGGCCCGATCTTCATATAATGTCAGTACAAGAAAACCTAGAGCCTTGCTATGTGAGCGTACCTGCAAACAGGCAACTGACATATTGATAGCTCTATGGCACGAATTCCAAGTCGGGAAGGAGATTGTTTAGTGACAGAGACAAGCAAAATAAGAGGTGTACACAAATAATAGAAAATGAAACTCGACCTTTGAACATACTTCGTTGGCTTTTAATAAGGCTGGTTGAATACCTTGCCACTTTGAGGTGCCAGGTGATGCAGGGATCAGGTACGCTCGAAGTGGCAGAGCCCTCCATCAATATCCCTCAGTGTTGGTGAAGGTAGGGGTGCAGATGCATAAAGCTGTAACAGGTGTACTGTTGAGGACTTGAGCCAACTGTGGCGGTTGGCAGGATGTCGCTTTGATAGGTCGAGATACAGGGCCAATATTGATCTGACCAGGGCAAGACGTAGCAAGGCCTTACATTGAGGCGGTCACACAAAATACAGTCTGAGCTTCCTGTGTCCATGCACCCATCATGGATACAGTATCCCAAGAGATGACCCATCAGAAGCGACCGCATTAGCCCGGTGATCTTCTCAGCATACAGTCAAGCTATGGACCATCAGGCTGTCTGATAGTAAGCTACGTGAGGGCCGTAAGAATGCTACCTCTGGATTCGGCGTATCAGTTTCTTTGTGTTTCTTCGGCCATCATACTGTAGAAATAACCCCCCAACCGCAATCGTGGCACCCTTTAAAAGCCTCCCAGAGTTATGCGCAGAAAGAAGCAAGGGCCAGTTTTGAATATGAATGCGGCTCTCAAGGCTTGCGGCCCGCGTCACATCCAGGGCGCAACGGTGAAGAACTGTGTGGGGGCGTGTGATTGTGGATGCAGATGGTAGGACAGCGGAACAAATCCGGTGAGAGTATCGATGCATAGAGGTTACAGCAGGGCATAACCAACAGTCCGTGTTCGGGCGGCTGAGATGCAGCATCCTGATTGACAAGGGCCAGGTGCGGGGTCATGCTGTTTGGCTTGAACAAGGAGTCCAGTGTGCTGGAGGGGGTGAATAATCGCCTGACATATCCAATTCGTACAGCGATTTGTGAGCAACTACTTTCGGGGTTAGAGTTGGGTCAGAGCTATGCTGGTTATCATGTTCAAGTTACTTTCCCCTCATTCCTTGCAAGTCTCTGGTATCACATGTGTCTTGTTCATATTTCCATGGCTAAAACAAGAGATGCATGTTCACTGACGTAAAACGAGATGGGTAGCAGAATCTCCTTCGTAGATGAGGGAGTAATATTAGAATTCACAATCCCATACATGTATATTTCCATTATTATCCCAAAGTTCAATCCCATATATTCCCCTCACATCAAGCTTGAGGATCCTATGTCATATGCTAGTGGGAGTCAGCTCATTGTTGGCCCGCAAACCGTATCCGAAGGACCGTTTGTCGGATGGTTATCTCTTCCTCGGGTGTATTATGATTGATCTGGGCTGTTCTTGTAATGCCTTCAAGATTGCCACCGATTGGGTTGCTGGCGGATTGGAGTTGGTTTGAGAATGATTGTGTTGTTGTGGTATCGATGAGGAGTTTGATCGTTGGGTATATCAATAAGTCGTCCGTTGCAATTATCTAGCCCGTGAGAGAGCATCTATATTGCTGTGGTTTCCAAAGCGCGAGGGTGAGTAGACTCTGGTGTTGACTGCCAGCTTGTGTGGGTAGAGGTTCTGCGGTTGGTGGGTAGACATTGCCGTGCTGGCTCACATTGTTCGGAATCTGCTGCTGTTCCTAGGGCTTCCGGTGTTGACACTCGATGCCAATGTGTGAGCGGATCAACACTGAATCCTGCCTCTGCTGAGTTACAGAGGCTGCCGTGGCTGCCGTTCCTGTTCAACTGGCCGTCGCTACCGTTGCTGGCGCTCAAAGATAAACCAACAACAAGCTGATCATCAATCTTGCAGGCGGGGGCGTGGCCTTATGGCTGGTTGTGATTGCATGATGTGGAGGTCGCGCAGGAGGAGGTCGTAGAGGAGGTCGCAGAGGGTGTCGAGGAGGAGGTCGTGGAGGAGGAGGAGGTCGCGGAGGAGGAGGTCGCGGAGGAGGAGGTCGCGGAGGAGGAGGTCGTGGAGGAGGAGGAGGTCACAGAGGAGGAGGCCGCGGAGGAGGAGGTCGCGGAGGAGGAGGTCGCGGAGGAGGATATCAGTGCTGGTGACGCTGGCGGAGATAGGGACAATGATGAGGAGCATCGAGGAAGACATGAGTTGAGCCATTGTAGTCTTGAGGTTTCTCGTAGCAAATAGAGATATGGGGTTGCTGTGCTGGTTGTGTTGGTTGTGTTGCTCCCTACGATCAATACCTCGTCTATCGTGATTCTCTTCCTTGGTGATGAGGCCGAGGCGCGGAATGCACGTTTGCTGTTGAATAAAAGCTTGAGGCACCGAGTGAATGATTCTGCCAGTAGAACGTCAGGTATAGGCCTGTTCCTCAGTCCGAGAATACCCTATTCACAACAATCATCGCATGCATCTGGTATTGTTCGGCCATATCCTCCCACAAGCAAAGCCAGAAACTGGGACTTGGCTGTTGATGGAAGATCTGGGAGACCGATCAGGGAGGAGTCCCTCAAGGTTCGAGAAAGACTTTGTAATCCAATACTAGAATATTGATTGGTGCACAAGGAGGCATGTTTGAAGAGGAGAAGAGAGTCCTTTGAAAATCAAAGTCTATGGAAATGGTGGGAATGAGTTGATCTGTGGCGTATGAGAGTCACAGTAACCTCGTAGGATAACAGCTAGAGGTCTTTTGAAAAGTATTTCCAGCGTAGATCATTACTGTGTGCTGACAGAATTCTATACCTTGCTCTTGAAAGCTTCAGGGCCTACCAGTGGCTGAGACCTGAGAGGAGGAAGCTTTCCTGGCGGTCCCGTCTGAGTGCCAATCGGGAGTAGACGCCGGAGAACATACCGAGTACTAGCCAGAACCGGGACCTCGGGCGATGAGGCGTCATATCCCCCCCTCCCCTC